>QLNU02011204.1:4903-26498 GCA_006491805.2 Dysdera silvatica
TGATATGATAACCTTTTATAACAAATTTTTAAAATAAAATTTAAATCTTACATAACTTTTTCCACTCTTTCATTTATATCGAAGGCGATTTATTGGATGAAATGATTTCTCAGGCATGAGAACGCCTTCGACTCTATTAAAACATCAGCAGTCATCAACTCTTTAAGATCAACAGACGTTGAGGATGTGTACATTGACCTGGTGAAACGTGTGTATGAAAATGCAAGTGCAAAATTTCGGTTACATAAAGATACTAAAACTATCAAACTTGGCAAAGGGGTGAGGCAGGGAGATACCATTTCTCCAAAACTTTTTATTTCTGCTTTACAGATGACTTTTCAGCTGATAAATTGGAATAACAAGGGAATAAAAATAAATGGTGAACATTTAAATTATCTACGATTTCCTGATGGCATAGTTATTTTTTTTCAACGAACCCATCAAAATTCCAAGACATGGTGCAGAAACTCTCAAATAGAAGTAAAGAAATTGGACTCAATATAAACTTGAAAAAAACTAAAATCATGTTCAACAGTTTCGTAAACAAAACAAAAATACAAGTTGACAAAGTTGAGCTATAAGTTGCTGATTCATATATTTACCTTGGACAACTGATTTCAATGGATAGTAATATTATGAAAGAACTCAACAGACGTATTAAACTTGGCTGAAGTACATCTGACGAAACAGTTTCAACCGAAGGGAAGATTACCTCGTGTATGAAAAGAAAAGGTCTCAACCATGTGTATTACCAGTCCCTCTCTTATGGATCAGAGGCATATAGCCTAACAATTGCAGCAATACGAAAGTTACAGACAACCCAAAGGAGCATGGAAGGTATGCTTGACCAACTGGAAGAGATCGAAAAGAAACACTTTATGAGAGAGCAACCAGAGTAGAGAATATTATTAGTAAAGCAAAAGACTGAATGGGCAATGGCCATCATATCGCAAGAAGAACTGATCAATGATGGACAACGCAAATCAACGGATTCCAAGAGACCACCGAAGACCTAGAAAACGTCCTTCAACTGATGTGTGGATGAAATAAGAGGTTAGTGATGAAACGAATGGGTCGAGGATAGACGTGTGGAAAGCATTTGGAGAGACCTTCATCCAGCAGTGGGATAGATACGGTTGAATATGATTATATATATATATATGGCTTGCAAAAGGGTTGCTGGTATCTAACTGGAAGGAGACCCACACGCTGAACGTATGTGACGATGTGTGGAACCGGCCAGGCCAGTAACCTAGTGTCCTACCCCGCCTTCAAGTGGTGCAGGCTGAGCTTTCTATTTATGTGGCAAATTAATATTTGCTGCACGGATAGAAAGGCGGAAGGGGAGGGCTAATTCACCAACCCGTCTAGCCAGCGTGGTGAAATTATGGCTAATTCCTCCATTATGTTGACACACCAGAAACCATGGCCCCTAGTCTCCAGGTGCTGGAGTGCTCCTGATCAAGGCAGCGGTCAGTGTGGCATGAAAGCAGGGGGTGCTAAGAATCACTGGAATGGCCCAGGCTGCCGTTTGTTATTGACCTTGGCTACGTTTAATGGACGATCCCTTGCTTCTGAAGCAAAACTTCAGGAATTGGAAGAGGAACTAGACAAGATCAAATGGGACATTGTAGGACTCAGTGAAGTTAGAAGAAAAGGTGAAGAGTTGGTGGAACTTAAAAGTGGACATTTGTTTTATTATAGAGGAACGGAAACTGGAAGAACAAGTGGTGTTGGCTTCTTAATCAACAAAAGAATTAAAGACTGTCTTCTGGAAGTTGAAAGTACATCAGATCGAGCAGCGAGGCTCGTTGTTCAACTAACCCAGCGATACCAACTTCAGATAGTACAGGTATATGCACCAACATCAAGCCATACCGACGAGGAGGTTGAAGAATTTTATGAAGAAATCAAAGAGTTACACACCAAAGGGAAACAACATATCAAGCTCATCATGGGGGATTTCAATGCAAGAATTGGACAACAGGAACAAGGAGAGACATCGGTTGGTAAATACGGATATGGGGAAAGGAATGAACGTGGCGATCAACTCATCGAATTTGCAGAAGCTGAAAACCTTAGCATCATGAATTCATTTTTTAAGAAGAAACCGCAAAGAAAATGGACATGGAAACACCCAAATGGGGGAACTAGTGAAATTGACTATATCCTGGCAAACAAGAAATCAATTATTGAAGATTGCAGCGTACTGAACAGATTTAATACTGGAAGTGATCATCGAATGGTGAGATGTAAAGTGCACTTAAATACTAAATTAGAACGACAGAAGCTCATTAGGAAACAAGTAAGTAAGAGGGTGGATCTAATGAAACTGAAAGTAAATACCGAGGCATTCAAGTTGGAATTAAAAAATCGCTTTTCTGCACTGGAAGGACTTATTGAAGAAATTGATATCTCAGAAGCAAATGAAAACATTGTTAAGACAATAGTTGAAACTGCTGGGGAAATTGGTGGTGTAACCTGTAAAAAGCACAATAGCAAATTATCTGAGAAGACGAAACAGCTCATGAAAAGGCGAAGAGATATGAAGGTGGACAATCAAAATACCAGTTCCAGGATTGAGTACATAGAACTTTGTAAAACTCTGCGCAAAAGCATGAAAGAAGACATAAGAAAATTCAACTGTGAGCTAGTAAGGAAAGCCATTGAAAATAACAAGAGCCTTAGGGTTGTTAAAGGAAGTTTATCTGTTGGGAAGAAACACATCATTGCATTAAAAGGAGAGGATGGCACCGTAACAAGAAATAGGGAAGAAATACTTAGAAGAGTTGAAGAATTCTACAAAAATCTATACGAAAGTAACAGTGGATTAAACGAAGACATTGAAATAGTCGAAGGAACAGCTCCTAAAATCTTAAAAGAAGAAGTTTCATTTGCAATAAAAAATATGAAGAAAGGAAGAGCCCCTGGTGATGATGGTATTACATTAGATATCCTAAAAGAAGCTGGAGAATATGTAGAAGACATACTTGCAAAATTCTTTACCAAATGTCTTAACAGCGGTAACATACCAAACCAATGGGATTCTGCAACAGTAATTCTTTTGCATAAAAAAGGTGATAAAGAGGATTTGAAAAATTACCGACCAATTAGCTTGTTACCTGCTATTTATAAAATCTTCACAAAAGTGCTAACACATCGCCTGCAGAAAAAATTAGATGCAGCTCAACCAAGAGAACAAGCTGGATTTCGAAGTGGATTCAGTACAGTGGACCATATTCAAGTATTAAGAGAATTAATTGAAAGAACACATGAATATGAACTTCCATTGTGTGTTGCATTTATTGACTATGAGAAGGCCTTTGACTCTATTAAAACATCAGCAGTCATCAACTCTTTAAGATCAACAGACATTGAGGATGTGTACATTGACATGGTGAAACGTGTGTATAAAAATGCAAGTGCAAAATTTCGGTTACATAAAGATACCAAAACTATCAAAATTGGTAAAGGTGTGAGGCAGGGAGATACCATTTCTCCAAAACTTTTTACTTCAGCTTTACAGATGATTTTTCAGCTGATAAATTGGAATAACAAGGGAATAAAAATAAATGGTGAATATTTAAATCATCTGCGGTTTGCTGATGACATTGTTATTTTTTCAACGAACCCATCAGAACTCCAAGACATGGTACAGGAGCTCTCAACTAGAAGTAAAGAAGTTGGACTCAAGATGAACCTACAAAAAACTAAGATCATGTTCAATAATTTCGTAGAGGAAACAAAAATACAAGTTGACAACATTGAGCTAGAAATTGCTGATTCATATATTTACCTTGGCCAGCTGATTTCAATGGATGGCAACATTATGAAAGAACTCAACAGACGTATTAAACTTGGCTGGAGTGCATTTGGAAGAAACAGTTTTATCCTGAAGGGGAAATTGCCTTTGTGTCTAAAAAGAAAGGTCTTCAACCAGTGTGTATTGCCAGTCCTCTCTTATGGATCAGAGACATGGAGTCTAACAGTTGGAGCAATACGAAAGTTACAGACAACGCAAAGGAGCATGGAGAGGTGCATGCTTGGAATAACTAGGAGAGATCGAAAAAGAAACACTTGGGTGAGAGAGCAAACTAGAGTAGAGGACATCATTGTTAAAGTAAAAGGGCTGAAATGGCGATGGGCTGGGCATATTGCAAGAAGAACTGATCAACGATGGACAACAGAAATTCTGAACTGGATTCCAAGAGACCACCGAAGACCTAGAAAACGTCCTCAAACTAGATGGGTGGATGAAATAAGAAAACAGGTTGGGGTGACGTGGAAACGAATGGCCCAGGATAGACTTGTGTGGAAAGCATTTGGAGAGACCTTCATCCAGCAGTGGATAGATAATGGTTGAATATGATGATGATATATATATATAAGTTAAGCAGATTTAGGTACAATACTTATAAGATGATGCACTTAATTTTCAAGAAGAAAATGATTTATTAACCTGAAATAGCTGCTGTTTATGGTGGTGGGGTATTAGGTCTCCAATATCTTACACTACTCAAATTCAAGCAAAAGAAAGATATGGATGTTTGTTAAAATGTATCAAGGTATAGATGATATGGTGATTTCAGTTCTGCCAAATGTGTCTGTATGTGGTGTGCAAGAGGGGAAGTGGGAAAGGTGGCCACCAAAGGCAGAGTTATAATCCCAGCCGCTAGATGTTTGTCGGATAAATGCCTATGCTTTTCAAGTTTTTTTTTCCCCAAGTTTCTTAAGTTTTAAAGGTTTTGAATTTTATTGCATTTTTATGATTTTCGTAGGGGACTAAGATGGAGGTGGGGGAATTGCAAGGGGGGGAAGTGGGGAAGGGTGGCCGCCAAAGGTGGCGGTGTAATCCCAGCTGCTTGTCGGAGTTCATTGAGGGCAGAAAACCAATTACAAAACAGAAATTTTATTTTAAATAAAAGTTTTCTCCGGTGTTCATTTATGTCCAAAGTATCATACACCCCTGCGAAGAAACGAATCAGTATGAGCAGGTTCCATAACATGATAATGTAGAGTTAATGCGGGCTATGGGTAGAATAGATATCAGAATTTCATCATGCATAATGAGAGTTATATAAGTGTATTGTGGAAAAATTATAGATAATAGAAATGCTCTAGATATTCGATTGCAGCAACTACAAAACCTTTGAGAATTTCATGTAATACAGTTGCATGTGTAAACCTAGATTATTTGCACTAAAAGACTATTTGAAAAAACAAAAAACCTGTAGTTCTAAACAAGTCACGATTCTTGAGATGAGCATGGTTTTTTTTTATTATATCTTTCATAGTTTCAAACAATAGAAAAGCTTCATTGCAACGTATCATTTTAGAATTTATTGTAGGTACATCAACAAACCTATGCCCAAAGACTATTATATAAAGCAAGATATGACATCCAATGCCCACATCATTTTCTTACATTGACTGCAAGACACAGAATCATGAGGCTTCATTTCATGCCATTACAATTGGACCATGGATGACTGGAAACATGTAATCTGGTTAGATGAATTTAGATTTTAACTTCTTTCCATTTATGGGAGAGTGTGGATGTGGTCGAAATCTCTCACCAGACTAAGGTTTTACAAGTAGGTGACAGTGATGTGATGGTTTAGGGAGGTTTTTTCAAGAATCGACAGTGCCTTTTGTATCCCTGGAGCCTTCTGTCGCTGGCTCAACTATATTAATGTTAAACATCCAATTTTATCATTTACATCCCTTCATCAATAAATAGCCTTTTCCTTTTCAAATGGTAACATTTTCCAACATGACAATGTCTTACCCCATTATTGAGTGGTGTGCAACTGGCTCCAGGAGCATTCTACTGGGTTTACAAGGCTCGATTTGCCCCTTAGATCACCTAGTCTTAATCCAATTGACAATTTATGGAGTCAACTGGAATACTAATTTTGAGCTCATGGTCTATGACCAAGTTCTTCGGATGCTTTGTGACAGATGTTATGAGAATACTGGGTGGTATGGTAATACCACCATCTCAATTTCAACACTTGATTGCTATGATGTGTAGCTGCTGTTATTGATGCTAAAGACTGTGTTCCAGGTGGAGATGCAAAAAACTGGGGAATATTGAAACGTAGGAATAAATCCGGGAATTTTGGACCATTGGAAACTGATGGGAAGAAACAACCTTAACAATGTTTATTTTCACAGCACCAGTCAACAAGCACTTAAAAAAACAAAACAAAACAAAAAAAAACATGAAATATTTCAAACTGTTTCTTAGCTTGATTTTTTACCCTTTTCTCTTTCTCGTGAAAAGTTTACTCATTTTTAGGTTTGACTAAAGGAATAAGTATACAAATTAACTCACGCATATTTTTATACAGAAGTTCGCTCTAACTAGAAATGTATATTTTAATTAATAAACATATATGATTATTAAAAATTAACCTTAAAATTCCTCATCAGCAAATATTTTTAAGAAATGACTTTAAGGGGATATATATAAAACACATTTAAATTTTTTTTAACCTTTAAATATGATATTTATGTAATTTTTTGACATTATGAATCTGCCTCGTGTTTACAAAATACAGTATGTGTGGCAACTTCCAGCTGGGAAAGCTAAAGCTATTCTAAAAGTTTCGTTAAATTATATTAAACGCTTTGTCAGAAAACATGCACGCAAGCTTCAAAAAGTATGTTTCATGAAAACAAGCTTTTAAGTTTTGCTTACCTTTAAATAATATACTACTGGTGTTTATGTTTTTGAGCTTAATCCTCAGTCGATTTTCACTAGGTTTGTTTTAAAATATTCAAAAAGTACATACTTTTTTTTATAATAATTAAAAACAAAAATGATTTTTTGAAGATTTTAAAAGTCCTATATCCAATTAAATGCAGTTAGAACAACAGAAATTATCATTAGGCAACAGAATTATATTCCTAAGTTCAAGTTAAATAATGTTATCACTTTAAGGTATTATTAATTACAAAGGATTTTTATCCATTAATTATCAAGATTAGTTCAATGCTCATTTCTTAAAATAAATAACAAATAACGCAAAAATCGCTTTATACAATTCAAATGAAGGTATTTCAAAATTCCCACAATTTTCAAAAAACTTTTGTTTTGGGAGTTTGAAAACTCCCTTCCCAAAAAAACTTGTTCCCCCCCACCAGCCTTTGCATCTAGTTCCGGGAGACCTCAAACCACTGTGTTTGCTACAGTCTCTGGGAAAACAGAGCCACCTTGGGTGGCTCACCATTTCCAAACATGAACAGAATCACAACATAAAAAGGAGTTAAAGATGGATCAACATGCTTCAAGATAGGTGTGCAGGGTGTCTACTGAAAATAGGAAACCCAATTCCTTGACCCTTTCTGTACATTCCTTGACATTAAAAAATTTTTATCGACCTTGTTTTTTACGATTGATAAAATAGCCATATAAAAAATATCTGGAAATCCCTAATTATTGTCAAAATACAATTTAAAATAGCTAAAAATCACTAAACTGCCAAGTTACGATAGAAATAGTTGAAAATGACTAAATCGGTATAAAATCTAAAATATCAAATGAAAATTATAATTCAATGCACGCAAAAAAAACCCAACAACGGTAACCGTAACCTACAACATCGATTTAGTGACCTTTTTCTCATTCCTTGCCTTCCATAACTTGTTAGACACCCTGTATGTGTGTATAGCGATTTGACCTCTCAGTATATGAAGCAACATAAACATATTTAATATCATATTTCATGGATTTCTTTTGCACAAGTTACTAAACGTCACTGAATTTCCAGTTTCTGTTTTTATATCAGGCGGTGTCCTCAAAAAGCATTACATAAAATAAATCGAACATAATTTTTTTTAAAATAAAATTACTCGAAATAAATACTAATTTTCATAAATGTGGAATTAGGTGAGTACACAGAAGCATTATTAAAGCAAAATGATAAAAATATATATTGTGTATCAAATCAAAATTTATTAATGTCAACCTGTACATTCCAATAAGCAAATTCTGTAAAATACATTTTTTTTTTCTGAGAAAAGATTCTTACATGGTCCGAATTTGCTATAAAAGTTTACAATAAAAATATGCAATAACATAACGAATAGGTAAAACAATGCATATCCAGGTCATAAGGGCCATATTGGAAAAAGACCAAGAATTCGGTCAAAGTCCAACATGACCTTGAAATACTACAAATAAAATCAAGAAATTTTAAAGATAGGGAGAAAAATTTTAACCAATTAATTAAATTGCACAATATTATTATTCAATTAAACAACTGTTTAAATTACTTGTAAAACACAGGGAAAAAAGTGAAAGAACAAGGATGTACCAACCAAGGAGGAATCATTCTCCATATTTTAAAAAATAGCAAAGTACATAAAAGGAGTCATTGAAAAGTGATGTATAGATGAATTAACCTGGCAGAAAATAAATGAAGATAGCATTTTTTTTAAAGACATAAAAGCTGAATGTCCAAAAAAGGGGAGAGAGGTTGCCTGCACATTTTTTGTTTTGTTTTGTTTATAAATTGGTACCATATATTATTTGTGTCATAGAACACATACGGTCACTGATGCAGTCAAACTCTGTTAAACCAGTGGTTCTCAATGGAGCTTTATAGCCCCTTTGTGGGCTAGGCAAAGTTTTTTGGGGCACAGGTTAAAATCATGAAATTAGGAGGCCATGGGACCTGTTAAGGGGGCCCGTTAAGGGCAGATGACTACAAAACAACTGCACAAGTAACTTTCTACAGCTTTGAGAGAAGGCAATTTTTCTTTTAAATTATTACTATTATCAGATTTCCAACTTCATTATCTTATTGAATGTGGATTTAGTTCAGTTCATCGATTAATGTACTGATGTCCCAAAGGGAGGTGAACTTCGATTATCTCTAACGAAGCTGCAGGCAGAAATATAAAAACTTGCTTGTTCTCAAACACAAGAATCTCACTAAATTAGGGGACAATATTGTAATATTTGATTACGAACTATTTTTATTATTAATATTTTTTGTACAGTAAATAAAGTGTGGTTGATAAAGACAAACTACAATAAGAATTAAGTTCAATTTTTGAGTCATTTTAAGCCACAATAATGCCGCTTTGAAATATATTTTTTACCGACTTACTGTGGCAAAAAAAAGCTCATAAGTAATCCAGATACAATTATTTAAATGTGCAAAGTTAAAAAAATATTCATTTAAAACTAAATGTGACATCGAAGAAAAGCTATTGGTGAATTTTATTTCCACTCACAAAAACTAAAAAGGTAGATGATTTTCGTCACAATCGTGAAATCTCTTTTTTGACCATTAGAAATAGGGCAAGAAGGATTAACATGATCTTAAAACTACAATATCTCCACACTTACTACGGTTTGTACTGTTTGATGGGCTTAACAATTGTGGCTATAATTGTTAAGCCCTGAGAGCTTAATAAAAGATCAAGATTCTTCCAACCATAAGAAAATCCATCGACATGTAATCTTAGATGTTTAAATTTACTATTATCTACATTATCTTTTTTTTTTGTTTTTTTTAAATAAAATATTCAGTCTAACCTCTTACCATAAGAGTAGCAAGGAAGTGATTTAAAACTTAGGGAAAAAAAACCAACCCTTCGCATATTAGCTTGCTATATAATCCATTAAGAAATGAATATTTATATTCTAACACTAACTCCAATATTAATGGTGGTGGACTGACAAAGTGTTAGTGGCACTGATGCCATTATTATGGTTTTTGAAGTCTGATATTTTGTGGTATACTGCTTTCTGTGTGTGCCTGTCCATGCCTGATTAAGGATCCCTAAACAGGGCAGTTACATGTTAAGGAGCAAGATACTGCCATAAGAACGTCTCCCAGCTGCACATGTCTGTTGCCATGGAAACAAGCAGCAGTCTAAGGGTCTTCGACTTCATTTAGCCCAAGGGCATTGGTGTATGCAGGTTGGGGGATGATGGGGTTGTGGCCCCCCCCCCCACTGCGATGAAATTTTGTATACGCGCATATGAATATACGGAGTTGTAGCACTATAATCCCCCCCTTTATGAACTTTCTGCATACGCCTATGCCCAATGCTTCTATCCCTTGTTGGATTTCAATACTGTACTGATAATATTAGGAATTAATGTAAATTACAAAAACTTTCAATGTTTTGAATATGAAAACATTGAAAATGTCTTCAACAATATTGAAGTTTTTCTTTTTGAAATGCTTTAGAAAGACACAGTCATTAGTTTATGATAGCTGAAATAAGAGGTAATTTCTACAATCAATATTTCCTAATCCTCGACTAAATACTCCAATTACAATTCCACCACATGTTTTACTTTTCAAGTCTGATATCAGATCCAAATTAAATATTTTAATAAAGCTTTGAAAGTTTAAATAGGGTAATTAATATGTTAACAAATAAATTAATTCAATTATAATGTTAGAAAAACTAGTATACCGTTTTGGCAGAGGGATACGTCTGAACACATCGCTGATAAACGGAAGACTGACTTATTATTTTAGAATTCCGAACATAAAAATACATACTGTTGCCACATACATAGAAATTACATACAATATTTGTTGCCAGATATGGGAGGTAACATTATGTACAACATTTAGAAAAAGCCAAATAAAAGGAAACGATTTGGCATGTCGCCGATTTCAGAAATTGTACTTATAAAGGTTGCATTACTTTGTATCCCAAGTGGCAAAAGTGCAGGAAGCCATTAATAAAACGAATACATAGTATTTCCATCGCTGAATCCAACAATAGCCTTCTACCTTTACTAAAATCTGATAAAAAACCATTAACCCCAGCAAGAACACTTCCAACATTAATATTTGTATTATCTGTGAGTGAAAAGCAAGACATAAAGAAGTTCTATTGCCAAACTGCCATATGCACAGTGCTCTCCGTCTTCTTCGTGCAAGTACTGAATGCTAATTACTTCCCAATACTAGTCATGTTACAACGGGGAAGACTTTGCATGGTATAGGGATACCACACACTTGTCATTTCCTGCAGTATGTGGGATGTTTACGCCTATGTTGCACTTCTAAGCTACACAAGGACCAATTTATTTATTTATTTTTTGCTTACATCTTATAATAAATAATCTGTATACTACATTCTGTTTGTCATGCATAATTTTAATTCATTATTATTTTTTTGGGCACTGCTTATAAAGCTTGTTGCAGTGAAAGAACGTATGCATATTACCCCTTTCACCCTTATGCTCGCACAGTTGGTCTTTTGCAAGGTAAAATAAGCATAGAAAGCCACAAGCAGCCCACAAATTGAAGGTCCTTGACGTAGCTCATTTTCAATAGCTACAGTACTGCATCTATTGAGAATTTTCTAAGGCTAGTTACCATGGCAACAGTCACGATAAACTTAGGTAGGCAGGAGAAGTTCTCATGGTAAACAGCACGTTTTTTTGACAACACCTAAGCCTAGGTTATTTTCAAGGGGTGATTGTTCTTGGATTTGGGTCAGGATTGTTACATAGAAAGTACAGGAATGGCTTACCCTTTGACCTTGCATATATTTCAACAGTCTGTGATTGCTGTTAATATCACCATAAAATACTCAATGTCTTGAAGATCAACAGCACATAATTATAGGAAAACAATTACAAAAGATAGCATTTTAAATTAAGATTCCATACACAATCATATTTCTAAATTTAAATATATTTAACCATGTCACAAATGCTGTCATTTTGAGCGAGATACCTTCCCGATGTAAGTTAAAAAAAAGGGGAGGGGGAGTCAACTGCCATCAATTCTTACCCTTTGTAAGACTCGTTGCACAGAAAAATGAACACAGGTTTGCTTGGTATGTTTTAGTTACAAAAAATCTAAGTACCGGTAAATGATTTCGGCCACATAAAATGAGATGAAACAGAGCTCGAAATGTTGGGCAACTAAATGTGACTATACAAAGTACGGTGGACCCCTGATTTTACGACCATAAGACATGGTAAGAAAGTTCCTAAACGGGAATTAACATTTCTTCTATGGAATTATTTTTGAAACTGACGAAATAGTTCATAAAAACGCGAGTCCACCGTATAACCTAAATCAGCGGTCACCAACCGGTGGTCTGCTAGAAAATTTTGGAGGGCCTCGAAAAAACCTGGATATTATTTGCATTTTTAATGTTTTATTATTAAGAAAACAAAAATAATATTCTAAGAAATTCTCATATTCTGAATGACAATTTTCGCCTTTATACCCCACTAAATTCAAGAAACGTGCTTGACAAGATCCTAAACGTTTAAGCACTAATTTCTAACTTTCTGTTAAAATAATTAATTGTAAATTTTTGTATCTATAGACTGTACTTGAGATAATTGTCGGCAATTAGTGGAAAAACCCTCGCTTGCCACACTGCGGTTACCAGGAGAAGACCCTGTTTTTATCCTTTTAAAAAAATTCATATTACTGGTCCGTAGGATTTAAGATTATGAACCTAGTGGTCCGTAAGGTCTAAAAGGTTGGCAACCCGCTGACCTAAATGACGATTATAAAAAACGAAATAGTGAATAATATTTATACAAAACAAATCATAAACAACTGCAACAACAAAGTTTTTTCTCAAAACAAAAAAGCTCACTAGAAATACCTTTGTGTGTATGCTTTACCGGGCAGGGTATTTGTCAAAACAAAAAATTCGTCAAAAACAAGAAATCACCAGACGTACCTTTAAGAGATCCATTTTAAAACACTTGGCAATTATCACAATGTGAAAAAATATCGTTTCTATTATGAAATTGTAAAACACGTTTATTGCTCTTTGCCTCAAAAAAACTATCGTGTATATTTCACATTAAGAAGGGGCGGGGGTTGTGTCTGAAATAATGCTCAGTTCATCATGAAGGCAGTACAGGTTGTTTTCTTGTCCGGGGATCTAAGAAATACTGACGAGAAGGCTGTTGTCTTTGTTGCATAAATAGCACGTTTTCAGGCATCACAGACAGCAGTTTTTTCCATCATGGGGGGCTGTGTTGGAAACTCGTCACTGCTGCTGAGTTCTGAAGATGAGCTCGGTGAATGTGAATAAATGTATTTTGCGCGGATGAATGATGTTTTTGGCAAGTTGGACGGAGAAGTTGCTCGGAGAGAATTTCCTTCTGCAGTTACGTTGGATGATGCATGCTTTGGTGAGGATGGATTAATTGAGCTCCCGACAAACTGCAATCGATCGTCGCACAAGTTCTCCCAGATGCCTTTCTGCATATATAAGAGCAAGAGACACGATTAACAGTATGGAAAACATCAAATATGATAGTCTCATGGATGCATGCATATTCACTACATGAAAGTAAACAAAATGCAGTAAAATCTGTCAATAACGCCACTCAAGGGACCGGGGAAAGATAGACAAGGTTGAATATATGATACCTTACTTACATACATGCTCTATATATCTGTCGGAACAGGAAGGGACATATTCTAAGCAAACTTTCGTTAAACAGGTTTCATTGCATTTATAACGCACTCCATTCATTATCCATCTTTATGGCACAAGAGCAACAGTGGTTGTTTTGCACCAGGTAAGGGTAAGTAAGGTATAAGAATAACAGCAATCATACTGAGTAAAAAAAAAAAATCCATGACCACAAACTAAAAACATTTAGCGACCATCAAAACAATTTGTGTTCACTTAAAATGTAATTTTGACTCCCAGTATTACATTAAATTCACAGAAACAAAATATTAATTTTGAAACGTATTCTACTGCAAAATATATAATGACCAAAATCATGAAATTGTTATGCAGTTATCCTATATTAGAATAAACAATGCGCACAGATATATTGGATTGTTACTTACACCTTATATGAACACACTACTTAAAAAAAAAATATTTGCACACTAATGTTTGCACTAAGCATCATTTAGTTTTTGCAACTTTTCATCAATCTGCATTTGCAAATTCGAAAATTTCTTTTTGGATGCAATTCTATGTAAACTATTTGCTTTTGAAACTAATGTGAAGACACAGTTTCTGCTTTAACTGCAAAATTGCCAGCAAATTGTTCAAGTTCTAAAACATCAGATTCTAAATGTTTCAGCTTTTTCCTTAACCTGCTTCAGTTTTCCTTGAAGCAAGGTTTTCTTTTAATTCTTCCTATCAATGTTTGTTTGTGGTTTTACGGCTCAAAGACTACAATGGTCATGCTGCGCCGGGACCTACTGTTTTCCGAGGAATCCGTGGACCTTTTCCGAGGAAAACCTCTTAAGGCCTAGGGAACCAAACCCCGGACTACAGTGAGCAGTGTGATCTTTATGAGATCTCTGAGTAAGCGTTCTCTTCTCATCACTGTCTTTTAAACACTTTTGCTTTTCTAAATACAGCATATACTTTTGTTTGCCTGATACAGATAAAAGCAATAAACCCTTGGATATCTCAAAATTAAAAATTCCACTAACAGACTTTGTGATCTAAAATAATTTATAAACATAGTAATAATAATATATATTGAAAATAATTGTTTTTGTTGTAACAGGATTTAGTGCTTCATCAAATGAAAGTATAGAACTATTTTGTCCTTTCACAGATGTTGTCAACACTGACTTTAAATAAGGAACAATTCCAAAACAAGTTAGATAGGCATTCTTTTTTTTCACTGCATGTGGACTGATTCGCAATAGTACTATCAGGGAAGATAGGTGGCATAGCATTTGCAGCTGTGACTTTTGCGACTGGGGTGAAAATGCAGCATTTGCGGCCACTATTGTTTAGACCCCCACCTTATGTTATAAATTTACTTATTAGGGTTACCACATTTGGCTATGGAGCTCAGGAACAAATGCATGTTTGGTATATTTGAAGTCATCGAACAAACAATGCCATTGAAGAGTGGAATTCGAAATTGAATTTTAGAAAAAGCAAGTCCCACCCCAATTTTTATATATAGATAAAATGCTTGAAGATTGGGCTGAATACAATGACTTGTTGTATGAAAGAAACATTCTGTATTTAAAGGGCCATAAAAGAAGAAAAACTTCATTGAAATAGACGAACGAATTTGGAAAAATTCAACCAGGATCATGACGAAATTCTGCCTTAAAACTTATTCATATATCCAGAAATTAAATTAATGACTAAACAGTTCAAAAATAAGAACATATAACGTAAAAAAAAAGTCAAAAATGAAAAAACTTTAAAATATGTCAGTATGGTATTTAAAAATTAGTTATAATGTTGCTGGTCCTACTAAGCCTAGATAAAGTGTGAAGGGATGTGCAATTACTATATACAAAATAAAATGGTTGGAAATAAAAAAAAGAAAATATATATATAAAATAACTAAACAAGTGCCCCATGCAAGCACAAAAATTGGATGTGCAGGGATTCCAAGCAATACAAATGGAGGTAGGGGGGCTAAACAATAGTGGACACAAATACTGTGATTCTCACCCTAGGTGTAAAAAGCTATGGCCGCAAATGAACCATAACTGGAAACATGTGCTTGAAGAGTTGATTAATATTACCACATGAATTACATGAAAAATGTTAATAATTACATAATTTTCTGGGCCCATAAAATCTCACTAATAGCACCTGATTCCAAACAAAAGGCTATTTGAAGGTTTATTTCCATTTTCAACATTTCCAGAAAAATCTGACACACTCCGAACGTTAGAACTGTTCTCCAATGATGCACTCAAAATAGAATACACAAATTACATTAATATTTTAATTTTTTTTTTTCCCCGCAGCATTTAATAGTCCTTGCGCTTTTTTGATTTTGCATGACTTGAGACTGTGGCTCTTCCCATATTAGATACAGCAAAAATACTTTTTGTCGATGGGGCAATATGCTTTATACTTGTTTTCACAAACTTGTAACCATTTTTTAAATACGGCTTTTTCAAGCCATAATTCATTGAATGTACCTTTACCAGGCATTTTGGAAAATAAATTTTGTCATACCAGGCATTTTAGAAAATAAATTTTGTCACAAACTTTAAAAATTCTCATGCAAATAGAAAGCAACTACACAAATAAAATTCTCAGAATGACAGTATGTAACTATACCGCACATATGAGTGTACTACACTGCATGTGTCCGAATCCTAAGGGTATGATCAGGTGGTAACGCATGGAGTGAGGCCACAAGCAGCGGCTGATTTCACTTCAAACCAAAAGCAGAGCAGACGGATACTCTCTTCCTCAAGCATTTCGGGAGTTACATAGTCACATACATTAGAAGAGACACTGGCTCGAAAATAATTCATTCTGGCGACATGTTTTTTACCATAGGAAGTATTTTTAATATAGAATTTTAGAGCTTTAAGTTAGAGCTGCTCTCAAACAAATAATATTTTATGATTTTCCATGTTTCTTTTGTGCTTTTTTTTTTTTTTTTTCGTTTTTTAAATTCCACGACTTTTTCAGACCTGGAAAATGAAAAATAGAATTCTATGATTTTCCATGACCTCATGGGCGTAGCATGGGCCTAGGGGCCCCAGTGCATTCAGGGTCCTTTTCATCAAGACCCACTGACAAAGCAAGGGGGGGGGGCAAAAACTTGATAGAACCTCTTAAAAGCTTTGTATATGAGAAAATGGTATGGCTTGTCTCCAAATTTTGCCCTCAAATTTTAATTTCAAGCGTTTTCTTGCAAAAAAACAACAACAAACCACCCTGGGGGGGTAACCAAACCCCCTCCCCGTGGCTGTGCCACTGCATCCATGTTATTAAATTATACACAAATGTTTATATTATGTCTAATTAAAACTGTTCTTTTTAAAACTAAAGGGCCCAAAAATTGTAGCTACGTCACTGCGTGACCACGAACCCTGGCATAATTGGGGGAAAAAAAAAAAACCGCTCTTTTAATATCCCAGGGCTGCTTTGAATCTAATTGATAAAGCAATCAGATTTTCTTTTTTTGTGAGTCCTATGGTGCGAGAGTTATGCTGTGTCGGGACCTACAGTTTTTTGTAAGCAGTTAATCGGGGGGGGGGTTAGGCCACTGTTGAAAGTTGACTCCGGGACAACATCCCACTTAGCAAATACGTTACCATTGTACCACCACATGGCTTTAAAGCAGTCAGAAATACCAACTACGAAAATTCATTCCAAAATAATAAGGTTTGCATAATTGTCCATCCACACATACACTGTAATATTATTATGGCGAATGCATGTAATATATTCAACATAATGATCACAATAAATAGCTAACCTGCAGATCGAACTCTGGCAAAGCAGGATCCATACCCACAGGCGCATCCAGGGGTGAGAAATCAGCATTTCTGGAGCTATCTGCTGGTTCCTCTTTAATTCGAAATTGCCTTTTGAATGAACGATTATTCGGTTCTGGTCCATTAACCTTCTCTTCCTCTTCTTCTGCAGAATTGTGCAGTTCTCCTTTCTCAATCAATTCCAATTTTTCTATCGAACGGACAAAAATAATTTGAAGTCCACCGATATTCGTATATCTGAGTTTTATAACACAAATTACGAATGTCTTGAGGAGTCTGGCGTGAAAGTAGAAGTGAGAATCTGAGACTCCCCAAACAATTAGGTAATAAAATGAATTATAAAGATATCAAATGGGAATACAACACAAACAGCATACTAAAAAAAAAAATACAGTAAAGAGGAACAGAAAAATTATTTTTATTATATTCCGCACAATTTCAATAAGTCCTCCACCCTAGCCATTGTTTAAAAATTTGATTTGCCCAATTATGCTATCTCTTTCCTTTCAAAAGTTTTAGTCATATTTTAAAATAAGGTACTTTGTAGCTGATTACTATCTATAGAGCAGTATTAATTATTTTTGTAGTATTTTAGTATCTTGTTGCATTTACTAAAATTGTTCGCAAACTTGAAAGCGGCAAAAATTTTTCTCAGCACCCTGCCCCTAGAACTACTCATATTGGCTGCACTGTGTCAGAAGGCTATTGGCTGTAACAGTCTTATCATTGACTGAGCACTCAATGTTTCGTTGGATAAAAAAAAGCTTCAAAAGAAATTTAAGTTTGCCGGTGAAGGTGGTTTAAAGATTAATTCCACTCGATCGAAATTAAATTTATGGTCCGAAGTTCAACAATGTTACGTTATGGATGATTTTGACAGTGCCTGCTTTTTAACATCCACCTGATGTTCCTAAACCCGGAAACAGAATGTGAGGCAAGCCTGGCCATATGTACGATTTCAGAGTATACATGGGATTCTACGAATGTCTCACAAAGTGTGATCTGAAATTGAATCTTTGAGCTTCGGAATACTAATTTCATTGATAAGAGGGAAAATGATCCTGTAATTAAACTTAAAAAGAATTGAAGAAACCTTGGAGCTGACATTAGTAATGAAAATGAGCAGTTTTCATTGGTAAGCGTTTCGTGATATTAGGATTTGTTTCGATGATGGAGATTGCATAAAAGAACTCGATCACATAGAAAACATTATAATATTCTGGGGCTATGATCATTCTACTATTGACCATGCCTGTAAAAATGCATCTTCTATGAAACTACAAACATGCTTTTCCTGAGACAATAAACTCAAATTGCAGACCAAGCACTTGCTCTTCATTCCTAATATCAACTCTAAGGTTGCTTCTATTCTCTAAGTTGAATTTCAGGTCATCTGCTCGCTCATCAATAAAACATGTACTTTGAAGCTATTCAACAGTGGTGTAACGGCACCATTTCAGATGACAGTTCAGAGAGTATTTACAGAATCCCATGTAGATGCCTGGAAAATTATACATTGGCCAGGCTTGCAGAACACTGCAGTTTATGGATTAAGGAACATTAGGTAAACGTTAGAAAACAAAACTGCCAAAATCGTCCACAGCGCAACAGTGTTGGACCACAAATTTCTTTAAAGGCCTTTGGATCCAACGAAACATCGAGTGCTTGGTCAATGACAAAGCTGCTATGGCTAACATCCATCCGGCATGTGGTCCCATTATTTCACTACTAATTCGCAACCTTAATTTCCTTCCTTTCCAATCTCTATTTTTGTCCCTTTCCCATACTTTTTATTTCTTTCCTTTCCTTTTTTCCGCCATTCAAGACAATAGCCTGTGGACAAAGCCCCTATAACCTTACCCTGCCCTATCAGTATTCTACGTTCATCTTATTTTTATGGTTGATTCAGTTAGAAGGACGTGGGGAACCAGGTTATTAATGTGACTGATATGATACAATGTTTGCAAGTCTTCATGAAGCATTAGTATATTTTATTCAATTTCAAGAACTGTACAAAGCCAGCAAATGATCGGGGGAATCTTTAATAGGAATAAATACAAAAATATAACACTGGTAATATTGCTATTCAGTAGGGGGTGCATATGCACTATATGTAGCCGAACTATTTACTCCCATCTAATTTCAACCCTATATATTAATCTTCCAAGAAGCATACATGTATCCACATCATGATGATTATATAATGAACTAGTAATTAATAGGACAAGCTAATCTCAAAAAATAGAAAAAAAAAGGTTCACATACAGATTTTACAAATCTTTCTTTCCTTATCAGTGCATAAGACAGAGAAATCGACATGATACAAACCATTATTATAGAGCTATGATACACAACATGCTCATATACATGACAAAGCACACAGTAGAACTGAACCAAGGTGGCTTTGTGCACAAGTTTATAAATGAAAGGGGGGGGGTGAACTCCCCAAACCGCCACCCATTGTGGCTGGCCTTGGAATCAAGTGCAATGAATCCTAAAGTTGTGGTAGTAGTCGCCAGACAACCTACAGAAACAAACGTCAATTGCATCAAAGATTGAGCCATACCAGGATTTGCCATGCTTTTTCTAATAGCATCTGGATCTCTGCTGCCCCATTTCTGCAATTCCTCCTCCATTTTTTCCACTTTATTGGGATTGAGTGCCCAAAGGTAGCCCTTCCTCTGAGCACCGTTTGTAGAGGGCTTCTCGATTTTTTCAAAACACTTGTTTAATGAGAGGTTGTGCCGAACAGAATTCTGAAAATCCAAATCGTAGCATTGATAACAAAGAAATAGCAAGACAGCCCATAAAACTGCAAGAATGGTATTAATTAAAATTAAACACATGCAAAAACTTTGCTCGATAGGAATAGCAATTTGCCTTTTCAAGTAAGTACAACGTAATCGAGTAAGTAATCATACACGCCGAATTATGAAAAATGCCAGATTACTGGCAATAAATGGAACATGCACACTTTGCCAATTAAAGAATAAAATATGATTATTCTCTGTACATACAATATTATTTATAATAATATTATTTATATCATGTTTAAAATGACATACTTCACATAAACAACTGTAAAGAAGTTATTAATGGTTCATAATTTCTCTCTGTGTGTGCGTGTATACATATATATATACACAGGACGTTAGATGATCACCCCAACTTGAAGTCTGGCAAAAATCCTGTAAGGTTTTGCAATATTTATTGAACGATTCCTTAAACCGTAGGTTTCCCATGATTCCAGAAGAAGTCTACTCCCCGGATTCATCACATTCTGATATAATACTTTCATCGAATGCCAATCTGGTTCGTGACCTTCCCTGAAGACATGTTCAGCCAACTGGCTTGAATCGTCTCCCCTAGCTACCGCACGCATATGCTCCTTCCGTCATAGACGTATCGATCTTCCCGTCTGTCCAACATACACCTTGTCACATAGTGTTTCATCTAGAAAAAAATTAGGGCAGGACGCATGACCTGACAAAAGGCCTCCTTTTTTGAGCGCTTATAATACACAGATACCCATGATGAATGTCAGCAGTTACACCAGCTTTACTGCTACTAAGTCTTTTTAAACTGCTTTCCTCAAATTTTTTTAGTTTTCGTTTACAGGTAAGTACTTTTTTTAAATTCCGAGTTAAGTACATGTGAAAGGCGAGAGGAAATAGTATGTGATTGCAATCTAACGGCAGTGTTGCCAGATGGCAAGATTAAAAAATCCCAGCTTCGTACAAAAAAAATACTTACATATAATTTAGTTTAACAATATATATTTTGAGGCAGTATAGCCCAGATGCTCTTGCGCCATAAAAAAATCCAAACACACATTAAACAATATCCTATACTATAAGTAATCTTCATAAAATAGGGATGTTAAATATATTTAGTTTAGAGCTTAATGACAAATTGATTTTAACAAAAATTTGACCTGAAAAATATGTGGAACTACTAACGTTTATTGCAGTAGTCCACGGTGGAAAGTCGGCAAACATGACAACAATTGCTTTGTTTACAAATATTCGCCAGCAATTTCATTTTGCCAAAACCATCAGTGTTATTACGAAAATGAAATAATGAAGTACAAAATTTTTATAAATCAACAAATTTCGTCAGGCGTTTTGGATTCTAACGTGGGAAATTGAATTATCGTTGGAGAAAGGATGGTGAGTTATCGTCAGGGGCATGGAAGGGACATTTGGGCACAAGAGCAGAGAAGTTGAAGGGCAGAGCACTTAATGGTTCGGCACGGAATTACGCCCTTCTATTTCGCTTTAGGTGAAACACTATGTTACAGTCTCTATACGGTATTGGGTAAACATCACCAGTTTTTTTCTCCTCGGGGACGTGATCCTCAACTACAAGTAACAGATTTCAGAGGG
>QLNU02011207.1:0-14042 GCA_006491805.2 Dysdera silvatica
TGATATTACAGCTATAGTTATGGAACCTGCTATTAATATATTTGGAAAGCGATTAAATATCGTTTCATGTTAGGCAAAAATGGCACGGTTTCCATGATTATAATAAACCCTGTGGAGACCCCACTACACTTAAATAAACAAGCGTCTCTGGCAGCATTGAAAAGATCGAGGAGGATATGTTCGATATATTGCCTGGTGTCAATGGGATACCTTCGCTGTCCGAATCAAGTGTTTCTTTTGTGTAGTATTAGCTAGTGCGAAAGGAAAGTAAAAAAATTTAGTTCTGTTCAATAAAAGCATATCTGCGAGATTGGTGGCAGAATTTGGTGATTGTAAATTAGCACAATTAAAATTGGAGGTGAAAGAGGAAGGATTATTATGTAAGCAGAGAGAGTTACAGGTACCGCTGTAATATATAGAAAGAGCTTTAGTTTCAGATAAATTAGTTAGAGAAAGCGGGTATCAGAAGACCAAGTACTTCGGAATTTAATTCGTCGGTGTTCCTTTTAGAAAAGCCGGGTAGTGCAGGTGACCTGCATATCATACACGACTTCCGCCATTTAAATTCTATTACAAAATCAGTGCTGTTTAGGACACCGAACATGCAGGAGGTAATGCAGGTTATAAGTGGTGCAAAATTCTTCTCAGTTGCCAATTTTAGGATTGCATTCTTCCAGATTGCGCTTAATGAAGCGGCACAACACATAAAAACTTTCTGCACACAATTTGGAAAGAATTGTTTCAAAAAGCGCCAGGACTATTCGGATGGGTGAAGAATTTCGTCGCGAGCTGTGAGGATTACTTAAGGTATCAGGGTATATCGGATGTAAGGTCAAGTTTTATCGAACCCATAGGCGTGCAAAGAGGCCCAAATCATAAAATTTACGTGGAGTGTGTGGGCCCATTTGAAGTGTCCGATTCTCAGAAAAGATATGTATTTACAGCGTTTGATGCTTTCTGCCAGGTCACGCATAATATTCCCACGGAAGGCTGTGCATCAAAGCATGCACTTTCTGCAGTTTTGGATATTTTCAAGATGGAATCCGTGATACCAGTTGTTGTAATCAACAACGATGGAGTATTTATAACGGAGGAATTCCAAAGTGCAACGAAAGCCTTTAATGTAAAACAGATATTTACAACACCATACAAGCCGCAAGGAAATAAAGTAGAGAGGCCGCATGCAGGTTTTAACAAAAATTGACTATCATCCTGCAGGAAAATTTAAATTTATTTGATATGTCAATACCCAGGGTGAAGATAGGCTATAATGCAAGCTATAACAGTGCATTGAAATGCAATCTATTTTTTGCACTCTGGAGAGTTGAACCAGAGATAACATTGAATCTCTGTCTACCCGATTTTATCTGTGATTTTTACGAGTTAGAGAAATTCGATCAGGTCGTTAATAACTGAAATAAAAAATGTGGAAATTGCTAGCGGATGAGAAAAGCGAAGCCGCAAGGATTGCGAGGAAAAAAAAAGGTTTAAAATTGGCGAAAGAGTGTTCTTATATCACCCCTTTGCGAGAAGAGGAAATATACGGAAATTCAGCAGCGCGGTGGTGGGATCATACTTGTTAAAGCGTTTCACTACGCCAGTAAATGTGGAATTAGAAAGTGTCTATAAATTGTGGGAAAAGTGTGTAAAACACATGTCGAAAACCTCATTAAGTATCCACTAAGGGATTGAAATTTAAAGTCCAGTTCAGAAAGAGACAGTGAGGAAGCTGAAAGCTGCAAACAACCAACGATCCAAGGCAACGAAGTGCGCGGGTCTATTCAAGCAGCGAGGACGAAATCATGTCGCCCCAACGTCAGCGCTTTAGCAAGTGTTTCGTGGAATTGGAAAAAAGTCAGTTGTCCAGGAGGGAAAAAAGAATCGGGCGCGGATACGGTTTCTGAAAGCGGGGTATATTGCATGTGTACATTAAGGCGGCGAAGGATCGAGATAAATATCGTCGATGAGAGAAGGTTGTTAGATTATGATTAAGATGGTTTAAACTAGCGCGAGCCCTAAAGTCGCCATCAGAAGGTGGAAACATTTTCTTGACCCAGCGTACAAAAATTCGTACCTATTTATTCTTCGCTGCGATAGAATTGGAGCAGTAGCCCCCGAGTCGCTTCTCCGGCTCATAGGAGAGCAGAGCATCTTTTTATGGAGCCACATTTGCCGGACCAGCTCTCGAGATAATTCTTGGAGCCACATTTACCGGACCAGTTCACAAGGCGATTCCTGGAGCCACATTTGCCGGAATAGCTCACGAGACGGTTCCTGGAGCCACAATTACCTGACCAGTTCACGAGACCTTTCGTCGAACCACGTTTACCAGCAATTAACCGGCAATTAGAGTTTGTGCATGCTTATAAGCGTGATTACATTGTTATATTGTGTAAATCCCATTATGAACAACTTGTTTATTAAGTAGCAATATTAACCGGCTGGTTGCTACAAACTTTTACAAACATGTACTGTTCAAGTAGACGTCATGCACTCACCTTATCATTATAATTAATATGTGGGTACCAATTACTCACCTTAAAAGTGCAGTGACCTTAGTGAGAATGACACAATTTAAAAAGTTAATTTGAAAATATGAATGATTGTAATGTGGTGAATTCGGCTACAAATTTGACAGTAGCTGGGTGGACTGAATCATCTCCAGGGCTACAATGGGCATCGATTTAACCTAAATTCTTAAATATTTCCCAATTAGTAATTGGAGATAAAAACATAGAATCCTTATATGATAGTTATGGCAATTTTTGGTAATATTAGTTCTATCTAAATGGCCAACTATAAATCTATAAGGAAAATCTGCAAACAAGTTATTAAAAGATACAATTTTTTAGGCATCTGTTGTTAAAATTTGATTACCAACTTTTAAATCACCGATTGAATTTTCTGACTCTTTTCTCCTCCCCATAGTAATTTATTTGATTTTTCCCAAGTATTTCTTTTTTGGAGAAGAATTTAGGAAGAATATATTTAAATATGTGTGAACGTTTGGCAGACTTGAATTTTGTATTCAAATTATTTCTAAAAGCACGGAAGGCAGAGAGGTTAGTCTGCGACCTATTTTTCAAAAAGATAAAAAAGTTTTTCCTAATTTCTCGTAAAAGATAGTTATCCATGGTTTCCTACTTCTGCTAATCCTAATGATTGATTTAAAATAAAAACAGTCATTATAAAAGGAGTTAAAATTTTGAAAAAAGTGGTGGTAGGCTTCATTGCAATCTTTTAAGCAAAGAGGTGTGACCGATCAGCGTTTGAAAGACGAGTTCTAAAGAGAATTACATTGCTTTCAGAAAGGTTGCGAAAAATAAATATATGCTTAAAATTTTTCAGAAGGCGGATTTGAAAGATTAATAGTATTGAATACTGTAATTTGGTCACTGATATGATTTACAATCACTCCAGAATTTTAATGTAAAATATTTGTTAAACGAAGACAAATTAACGATTAAGAGGTAGCAGTTATTCTAGTAGGTGATTTAATAGCAATTTCAAAACCACTAGCATAGATCATATCATTGAAATTACAGGTACGCCTATTATGAAATTGAATTGATATCAATATTGAGGTCGCCCATTATTACGATTTTGATGAGTTTTGATTTAGTTATATTAATTTGGTCAAGAAATTTTTGAATGAAGTTAAAAATCCTCAACATGTCCGCTTGGTGGTCTGTAAATGCAGGTTATAAAGATTCCATTCGAGTGTATAGTAACAATTTCGATTTCGGGGTAAATATCGCTCCATTTAAGAACAGTAGTGCAAGAGAAACTCTGGTGAATATAAATCGCCAGACCACAACATCATGCATCAGAACGACTTTCAGAGAATAAATTATATTTATTTATAAAATGGGGTATCATAACCTGGATAAAACCAGGTCTCCTTGCTCCGTGATACAAATGTAGTAAACGGGGTTAGTGATCAAGTTCAAGAGGTTATATAAGAGAGAAACTTGTTTGGTTAGGCTAGACGTATATATATGCAAGAGAAATAAACCGTTGGAAGGTGTGTTAACATTGATCAAATCAGAGGGTTGGCAATATTGGCCACACTGGCCAAAGGATGAACTCATTTATGGAAATGTAGTGGAAAAAGGAAAATGGTTTCATTATCCGTTAACATGAATAATATTAATTGTATTAAAGTTAAAGTTTCAATCTCAATGGACGGAGATCTTAAAAACTTTAAAATCAGCGAAATAGTATAAGCTCAATAATTACAGCACAACCCCAGACATTGAGAGACAAACTCTCAAAAACATAAAGAAGAATCCATCTGGAATATATAAGAAGATTAATGTATCTTAATAGCGCGTGGCGCAAGGTCAGCAAGGTCATTCAACGTCTAAACAAATAGACCTCCATCCTTCAGTCTGTAAGACGTCATTTGTAAATGTATTTCCAAACAGCCAGAAATGTTTGGGAACTTCTTGAGCGCCACCTTAAGTGGAATATATTTTGTTACAGATCAAAGACAACTTAGTGACAAATAAATAAATACATTTAGATGATTGGTAAAACCATAATGTCATTTCTAATTCCGTATAAAATCAAAATCCAACACGAAAAGATTAGCTGAGGTATCATTATATGTCAATGTAATACGTCAGTTGTAATAAATTAGCAGAATTAAAGTTTCAACCTCAATGGACGAAGATCTCAAAATTAATGGAATCAGCTAAATAACATATTTCAATAACTATAGCACTACTACAGATATTGAGATGTATATTCTTTAAAGATTTAAGGATTCCCTCTACCATTCATGGAACAAAATTACTAAAAATATCTTTGTGGCGCAAGGGCAGCAGGGGTCATTTTGTATCAAAATAAATAGGTCTTCATCCACCTCGCAGTGGAATATGAGATGAAAGCATAATTTTAAGTGGTATATAAATGGCAATTAAAGTAAAAAAAAATGTTCGTTGGATATTTCATTTGAATCGTATATACATTGATATAGGCCAAAGCAAGCATTCAACATATAAGTTTACTCAGATGATTGACAAAAGACAAAAGTCATTGCTGGTACAGTATGAAATCAATATTTTCCTTTAATAGGTTAATTTAGTCAGATTTACAATAGATCATGATAAAATTTATAATTTGTGCATAAGTGTTAAATTATCGGAATTAATGTTTCAGTCTCATTGGATGGAGATCTCTAAAATATTGAAATCATCTAAACAGTTTAACTTGATAAATACAGCACTATTCCAGACATTGAGAATCACACCACTAAATCATGAAAAAAGAACAATATTACCAATAAATACAGTTTCAAACAGTAAATCATAATCATACTCTTACTATTATATATGATCCAAGAACAAAGTGAATGAAGTGATCATTATGATATTCACGATATACCATCATGGAAATAAACTTAAATGAATAATTTGAAGAATTATGTCAACACCGTCAGATCTCCATATTAGACGATATAAGCAACGTTAATATGTTAAGATCAAGGACGAAAATAACAGCATGTAAAACTCAGTGTACGAAGCGGGCAAGTAGTTCATCACAAACATTGAAGGAAAAAGATGCATTTAATAACGCTAAATATAAACTATTATTCAAGGTTGTCTCGATAGCTGCGAATATCTGTTAGTGATCTAAATACACGCTTCACAACCTGAGCTGAAAGCAAGTGAATGTTACCCATCTGGGTCAAGCATTGCGTTCCGTTAGCACGAAATTCATTATAAAATTCCATACGTCCAGGTTTTAGACTTTCAGTTATGACCAGTACGGTGCACTTTAAGACTTTCTTGAGCCTGTAGACATCATCACTCTGAGGAACCTTTAAGAACTTAGCAATAATTGGTCTAGATGTCCCGTTGCTCACAGAATCCCGTCTTAATCTACCCAAGCGATGTGCATCCATCAAGTCTTCAGCCCGTATGTTTAAATTCAGTTTATCCTTGCAGACGTTAATCATGTCAGTCGGTGGATCTCACTATCACCCTCAGAGATTCCGTTAATTAATATACATGTTCTTCTTGTATATTGTTGATGGCATTCGAACTCATTCTGAAGGTCAAGTAGTGATTTTTCAAACATTTTGACCGTGGTATCTAAATTATCTATTTCCACGGTACAATCACCCCTTAGTTTCTTTATTTCATTATCTATTGCCATACTTTGTTCATTCTTTTGAAGACCAAAATATGCGTCAAGATCAGTGGTGATAAATTTATGAGTGGAAACAATTTTGGGGTCGATTTTAACATTAAGCGAGTCTTTTAAATCTTCTATATCACTATCACATCGGTTATGAAGGGAGGAAAGTTCATCTAATACCAGACTTACCTGCAGGTACCTCAGGTATATGCAGGAAGGATATTAAGGTAAACAGGTGCTTGCGGACAAGATAATCAGGTACCAGCAAGTACCTGATTAGTTGACGAGGCGGTGGAGGTTTGCATAGTAGGTGGCATAATATTTTCTGAATCCAACCTCGAAATTATCGACATTTAACCAACAATTTAGGCTCCCAAAGAGTATTACATTGATATATATTCAATGGTAAGGTGGATAAAATCGACTTTAATAGAAAATAAAATGATGAAGACAGTACGCCCATGGTAAGTTAACGTTAAGTTCGGGAGAGTAAAATCTTGTGCCCGGCAACTCAGGCCTTCTACCGGCGAAAGGTATTATATATATTACAAATGAATTTATTACAAAACTAAAATCAATCGAGTACTCATCGGTTATTACTTTGCACTTTTTTTTTCTTTTGACGTGAAATCCCTGCAGAACTATCATCTGTGCAACTAACGTAACAAGATTATTTTTAGAATAAATAATAAAGCAATAAATGCGAAACCACAAATATTTACAACTACTTTCTAATCTTCACTCCCCACCAATACCAACAAATATACCCAAAACTTAATGCCGATTGAACTGGGTAATAAATATTGGGGCTTTGCTTTTCCCGCGCTAGAGCGGGACCGACTACTGTTGCATCACACCACACTACGTGCCAGAGCGTTATTAGCATTTCAGCCATAAGGCCGCAACACACGCTGGAGCAAAATTGGCAGTCAATGTGCCAAATGGAAGTCGTGCAATCGTAAGCAATAAACTTAAGCATGAGACGTGTAATCTCCATGCAAACTCCTCAAGCATAAGACCCGTAATATTGATGTAATAAGTTTAAGCATAAGCCATTAAGCCTAAACCTATAATGTGATGCGCAAGGTGCGTAAGTTTATGGCAATGCGTTTAAATATAAGACATGTATGTGCAACTTGCTATTTTTTTCTCGCCATAATGCACAATTGTCGGGAAGAAGTAAATCCAAAGGTAAATAAAAGTTTTCCCACTAACTGCTCACTGTAATCTCGGTGCTGGGTTCCCTCCGACAAAGGAGGTTAAGAGTTCTCGGTAAGAACTTGTGCGCCAAGGCAAACCATGGTCTTTGTTATCCTCTTGCTTTAAAGCTCGTGCATAAGCAAATAGCGACAGGTATACAGAAAAATTTAACTTTTTTTAAATGTCAAGGATATTACACATATTACACAGTAAACACAAATTCTTCGCTGAAAGAAGCATGCACGGACAATATTGATTTATTATTTATTTTATATTTATTTTTGAATTCTATTTAGAAAATTCTGTACATAAGTGTTAGGATAAACTTAGAAAGTGCGGCGATATATCAAATTTAGAAACTACTTAAAAAATTCTTGAAACTGGATGTCTTACAAGGAAATTTAGATTTGCTTGTAGGTTCAAATATTAGAATGGCAATCAAAATTGCGTGACCGCAAAAGAACAATTTAGAAGCACGGCAGAGACGGAATTTGGTTTCCCCTTTGGATACTTAGAGAGATTTTCTCCTAAATCTGTTAACAGTTGTGTTTCTGGATTGTGAAGAACAGAAATGAAATACGTATGGTTGAAGCAAGGAGTTTGACTCTGCTTGTTCGACTTTCTACAGCAAGTTGTACAAAAGTTTCAGTCTGATTTTTAACCATATGTATCATAAGAAACGAGAGTAATAGACCAGTAAAACAGAACATCAATATTTGAAGCGATAGAGCACATAACGCAACAACATTTCTGATTGCTACTTTATTGGGAATTTTAGGGATGGCTCCTTTTCCTATTAAAATTTCTACAGAATAAATAACGTTCACCAAAGAGGCACAAATACTCTTAAGACTGATTAAATTAGCGTGGAGAAAGAGTAATATTAAAAAAACCGAACAAACAGAATTAGGGAAATGACATTGCATATCCATATTGTAGGTCGAAATGGATACGCAAAATCATAGTTTCTTGCCAAGCGTCCAGCTTTTTTGATCATGATTGTGTCAATGTCCACGACGTACGAGAAAGAAAGTTAGTTATATTGGACCCAGGATATAAACCTACTCTGTCGAGTGCCAAGTTGGCTTATTTCTTTGTAGTATCCACACCCAACCTCTCTACCTTCCATTTGCATTTAAACCATCCCATGCCGCTTTCGTTGGACACAAGAATTCCTATGTAAATTTCATGAATTTTGGGAGAATTTGTAATAACTCGAATTCAATGCAACTTTCCATGGCATATTTTTCATCTGCCAATTTTTGAGATATGCACAGGCACATGTGATTGATTACCAGACGAAACATTCAAGATCGCACGTAGTCCACAAATGAAGGTAATGAAAGCAATTTTGAACGGTCTCTGTTTTTGAGGCGCAAAGCTAAATTTGTTTTCAAATATTACTTGCTCTATTCATACAGCCAATACGAGGATCGTACATTTAAGTTTAGAATACAAAGATACAGCAAAGCAATCGGTTTATCTGATTAAATAATTATAGCTGCAATAGTTTCTCATATTTAAACACACTAGAAAAAATAAGAAAATGCATGCTATAAAAACATCCAATTTGGTAGAATAAACAGATATTAAATGAAATAATTTCAGTTAGTACAAAATCTATATCTATAAGAGTAACAGCTTCGTAATGTGCTCTTCTTAAATGGCGTATTGCACTTGTACGCTGAGAAACAATTTTGCTTGCAAGAGACTTCATTTTTCGTGCCTATTTCGAACATGTTCTACATAAGCGCCTGAACAAAATTTAAGAAGTGCGGGAAGATATCAAATCAGGAAACCACTTACAGAATTCTTGATCTTGAATCTTCTATGACGACTTTTAGACCTGGTGATTATCTCAAATAATAGAACGACAAAGGAAATTGCGAGACCGATAAACAATATTTCAAAGACCCCGGATAAATCCTTGATTGAGATGGGTCTCAAAGAGTGATCGTGATTGGTACGAATCTTTGCCTTCAAACCAAGTTTAAAAATATTGTCATTCAATATCTTCTGGTAAATACCAGCTTGTTGCAGCCGAATAATCGCCTTATTAAAATTTTTGGTGAAGCGGAATTTCTTTCTGAAGAGAACGGAGACTGGGACTACACCCAATCTGTCATTTGATGCAAAAATATTGCGGCCATGCCTGAGAACTGTAATTGTCAAATAGTATCTTGTTCCGATGAAAGCGTAACCACCGTTGACCATTTCAACTCCCTCAATAGGTGAGTGTGCTAACGCCGTTGGATATTTACGAAGATTTGTTCCCAAATCTGTTAATAATTGTGTCTCTGGATTTTCAATAATCTCTGTCCAATACGTACCTTTATAAGTGGTTACTTTAACTCGGCCTATTCGACTTTCTACAGCAAGTTGTTCTAAAGTTTCAATCTGTTTTTCCATCAAAGGTGTCATTAGAAAGGACAGAAGTAGGCCAGTGAAACAAAACATCAGTACTCGAAGCGGAAATGCCCATAAAACAAAAAGAGTTCTGACTGCCACTTTGTCGAAGCCTTTTGTGATGACTCCATTTCCGATCAACATTTCTGCGGAAGAAACAATATTCACCAAGGAGACATAAATACTTTTGAAATTTACTAAACTAACATGACGAAGTAGTAATAAAAACGGCGAACAAACAATTATGGAAAAAAATATGCATATCCATATTGAAAGTTCAAACGGATAAACAAAATAATACTCTGTTGCCAAGCGTCCAGCTTTCTTGATCATGAATGTGTGGATATCTACGTCGTATGGGAAAGCAAAGTCAACAACTTTCAACCTGGAATATGATAAACTGAATCTCTCGAGTGCTAAGTCGGCTTCATTCCTTTGTAGCATTCCCACCATGCCGTTCCAACTTCCATTTGCATTTGCTGAACCCCATAACACGTCTGTTGGGCATACCAGTTCGTATGTGAAGTTCAAAAATTTGGATAAAATTTCTAATAACTCGTATTCTGTGCCACCTACTCCGACATATTTGTCATCCGGCAATTTTAGTACTGAAAAAAAGTGAGTAAAATTCACAACTGCAACTCTAAAGCGCATCTCCATACTCATTAGCGAAACAACGTTTCAACTGCTTCACATTAAATTATAAATCGAAACACTTCGTGGCCTTTTGACTTTGTTTCCTTTCAATTCTCCGTTGCTACTAACAACAATATGCTCAACAACCTGTTGCGTCACGGGAATACCAATATCCCATTGGCTGCAAAAGATAATTAAAATTTATTAGTTTTATGGTAAAGCCTGTAAACCAATTATACAATAATTTTTGTAGCCACGTGTATGTAGCTCTAAACTGGAGCTTTTTCTTTGAAGAAAAAGAGACGCCGTCCCCATCCTGGATTCGAACCAGGGTCCCTCCGTTTAGCCCGGAGTGTCTTGGACCGCTAGACGAATGAGGACAGGAAACAACGCTCTCTTTCTCCGTATGTAAAGATGTTAAGGTATTATTACCCTCCGCAGGGATAACACAATTGCCAAATATGGTCAACACAAGAAAGCCTCCGGGGCGAGATTTTGTGAGTTTTAGTGGGGGAATTTATTATACAATACTTTTCGTATTACGTTCGGAGGCAAAAATTATTGTACAATAAATTCCCCCACTAAAACTCACAAAAATCTCGCCCCGGAGGCTTTTCTGTGTTGATCATATTTGGCAATTGTGTTATCCCTGCGAAGGGTAATAATATCATACATCCTTATATACGGAGGAGGAGAGCGTTGTTTCCTGTCCTCGCTCATCTAGCGGTCTGAGACTCTCCGGGCTAAACGGAAGGTCACGGGTTCGAATGCAGGATGATGACGGCGTCCCTTTTCCTCCAAAAACAAAAAAGCTCTATTTTAGAACTGCATACACGTGGAAGGCAAAAATTATAATATAATAAATTCCACCACGAAAAAACTCACAAAAATATCGCACAGGAGGCTTTTCTGTGGTGACCGTATTGGGCAATTGTATTACCCCTGTGAAGGGCAATTATATCATACATTGTGAACGAAATTGCATAAAGTTAACGTTTCCACAACAAAAGTTTCAAGTCTAATGTGTTTTTTCTTCTAATTTTGTGTTCATTGATATTATGAGTGCTTAATTTACATTGATTTATTTGAAGGTTGCTTTCTCTATGCTAATGCAAACCAAAATTTCTTACTGTAAATATCGGTATTTCGATAATACACTTGCAAAGGATTCGGTAGCACGATATATAAGGGCTTAATTTCTGTAAAAAAGTCTCTCCGTTTTTATATGCAATCTATGTGATCAATATTTTGAAGAGACTGCCTTCTCTTAATTTACGATTTTTAAAATGCGAATTGAAATTTTTATAAGCGTTACATTTCGTTAATTTTATACAAATATATTTTTCGGGAACAATTGGTGCAACGTGCTGTACTGGTGCTTGAAAAGATATTTTGGGTTGTTATCTGCATTTGGTTTTGTCTAACAATATTTTATAAGACATTGTCTATTGAAAATGTTGTGCAAAGTAATGTGATAGAAGTTACGTTATTTAAAAACCAATAATTTAAACCAAATAGGAATTTATTTTCAATTCACGTAATATATCTTTTTATTTTGTAAATACACACAATTAAGAATTTAACTATTAGTTGTGTATCTTGCTATTGTATACCGTAAGATATTAGGATAGATATTCATTTTGTTCTGTACATCTTTAAGAATTATAACGCTTTATCTTTATAATACAAACAATTAGTTTGTAAAATAATAAAATAACATGGAACACAATTTGGCCCGTTTGAACGAGTAACTAGCTGGTATATAAAAACTTAGCGGGTGTAGCTTTGCAGTCGAACCTTGTTAAGGCGAACACCATTAAGACGAATTACTTTTAACAAGGACGGTTTTCTGAACTCCCGTCAGATTGTAAAGCATACTTCCCTTCCCGAATAAGCTGTTAATACGAACAGATTTCCGATCACCTTGGCGTTCTTCTTAACGAAGTTTGACTGACATAAAATTTTCATTTATATGTACGGAATTTAACCATATAAATAATGAGAGAAGTTTTGGATTCATCGGAAGAAAGCAAAAAACTAGGTAAGGGCGAAAAGTCTAAAATTGGAGCAAAATTTTCCTGTGTCCGCTTTAGTGCAACTAGGCACGAGTGGAAGTATCAGAAGATTGTGAAGTTTATCAGGAGATGATATCCACGGTTAGAGCGAATGTTGGTGGGGTCACAATGCAAGGTTTGATTGATACGGGGGCCCGCAGGTGTTCCTGGCTAAAAGAATTCCGGTTCGTTTATGGAGAAGCTAGAGAGTGAGTTGGCAACGAGGATATTACGAGGATAATAACAGCAAACGTTTTTTCACTACTCGAACATTAAAATAAAATTGTTAGTTATGTTCATGTGAAAGTGTTTGTTTGTTAATAAGCAAATAGCTTATCAATAGATGCATATAATAAATGTATTATATTAAATAAGAAATACATTTATACTCTTCATTAATACATAGCAGCTTAGTTGATATTTAATAAAAGCCTTGTTCCCAAACACGTGAAAGCATTTTTGGCTATTTCAATTCCCTCTGTAGGTAATGGTGCAGTAGCCAATAGATATTTTCCGATATTTTCTTTCAAATCTCTTAATGTTTGATAAATATTATTACCCTTCACAGGGATAACACAATTGCCAAATAATGGTCAACACAGAAAAGCCTCCGGGGAGAGATTTTTGTGAGTTTTGCTTAAATTGATGATTTTTGTTGTACGTAAATTGACAATTTGGAAAATCGACGATTTTTGTGAATTTTACGTAGTTTTTTATACGTGGGTGGCAAAAATTATTGTATACTCTTAATAATAGTAGTGTGCCTGGATGTTGCATAAGGGTAATAAGATACGCACCTTTCATGCGGGTCACTTTGATTCAGATGCTGCGACTTGCTGATGAAAGTTGTTCCAAAGATTCAATTTGATTTTCAATCAGAGGTGTCATTAAAAACAACAGAAGCAGACCAGTGAAGCCGAATATCAATATTCGAAACGGTAGAGCGCATAACGTGAAAAACTTCTTACTGCAACCCTGTTGAATCCTTTGGTGATATCTCCACTTCCGATCAAGATTCCTGCGGAAGAAATCGGTTTTAGCAAAAAAGATATAAATATACTGCGAGCTGATTAAATTTAGGTGCCGAAGTAGTAATAAAAGTGCAGAACAAGCCATTATGGAAAAGGCTAGGCATATCTATATTGACAGTTGAAGCGGATAAGCAAAATTATTAAATTTAGCATTATGGAGCAAGTTAACGTTTAGCTCCGATCGTTACCATAGGTAACACAGACGCATCTACCTCCTGCTAATAACCAACGGTATACTTGTAGTGCATATTCAAAGTCAGAGATCCAAGAGAAACAGAATACTCCTGAGTTTGATGAAATTCTTCGAGAGATTGTAGTGCATATGCAGTTTGGTGGAATACAAATCATTGGCTGTCTCTTAATTTTAATTCAGGCCTTCCTAGATTCACCACACATCTAAACTTTAAACGATCTCCATCAGACCCGTCCTATCTAATCTTTGCCAACCTCAAAAGCCACTTCATTTCTTCATCTGGGGATTAAACAATTTCATCATAGGTGCCCCTGTATACCTGAAAATCCAGGCTAGACTAGGCTAGATGTTAGGCTGCTATTACAAAAAGTTAAAATA
>QLNU02011213.1:0-16385 GCA_006491805.2 Dysdera silvatica
TATTACTGCTTGATATTATATCGCTTTTATTACTTGATACCACATCACATTTATATCGTAAACCTTTATTGGCTTTAAGTAAACGTTTAGTTTAAATTTAGCTGGAAAGGCAAAAGACGAATGAGCCAGTCCTATTTATATGTGAAACATTCGTAAAACAAACAATAATTTAATAAATGTAAAACACTGGAAATACATAATTGTGATCGTAAAGAACAATTAAATTATGGCCAACAATCTATTTCATATTTATAGCGCGAAATGGCTATCAAATGGACTGATTGTATTCGATCGTATACTACCAATTTTGTGATTAACAGGAAGGTTGCTTAAGATTAATCTGATAAATAACTCTGCTGTTTGACAAATAGCAACATTAGCTCACCTTAATAAATCATCAATATACATAAATTATTCCAATTTGATTCTGATGTTGCGTGTCTACCATTAAACAATGTTCTCTCCTTAGCCTAACCTCCGTTCCAGGCCATGTATAAACAACACTTAATCGAGCCTAACCTTATGTGCATTGCAAACGCATTTCAGAATAAAAGGGGGAAAGATACACGTGTGGTGTCCCATGATGATTCCTCGTCCTTGCACCACAAGTCTGCTCCAGGTATGTCTCAGTATTGTATTATTTGATAGTATAATGTACTGCTTCGGTTGGTGATGGTCGCCACCGATGCTTCTTGCTTTAGAAACGCCAGTCGTAAATAATCAACTCTCAGACTCGCTCGGATTTTTGCTTCCGAAACGCCTCTTTCCACAAATTTACTCACGTCGCTATCAACTCTGTTTACCCCTCACTCTCGAGGTTTACTATACTTCTAATTTCGCACCACTTGGCCTCGGCACAAATCTACGCTCGACGCGACACTCTCCCCGACTCACTTCTCACTCTTTCTCGACTCTCCTAACCTTTTCTGTCCGGCTACCTACTTCTTCTCCCTCTTCCCTTTCTTCCTACATCATCTCTCAATCATTTTTCGACCTGTCCGTTACCTAGAACGTACCAATCACTTCTCAACCAATATTTCTAGACAAATCACAATTACCGCCCTCAATTATGGCTCCTCCTTACGACCTATCCGATGCTCGACCACACACACAAGCACGGCCCAACTTGAGTACGTCCCTAACATCTTTCTTCTTCTCGGGATTTAAAACCGCGAAAACCACGAGGACTTATAACCCCTATAAAGCGACTGTCAATTTTATTGCTTTGCCTTTGTTATATTCGGTTTTCACTGGATACTCTTGATCGTAAAATCCGTCTAGGCTGGGAGTTGCGGTGGCCTTGTTGGACCACCGTGCTTGCGGCTTTCTTTCCAATACAACTAATCTTTCAATAATTCATATCTCTTTACCACGAAGGAGAAGATCCTAAAATTTCTAAATACATAGCTTATGGCTCACTATATTTACTACTTGATACCATAACACCTTTATTGCTTGATATCACATCGTTTTTAATAATTGATACCATATTTTCTTACTTGATACCACATCACATTTACTACTTGATACCATATCACTTATCATTTAATAGATATAGCGCATATGGACTATGCTTGTATCTTAGGACTCAAGGGCAAATCATTTCTATTCATCATTTCAATTTTATTATAAGGCGCATAGTTTCCGAAGAAATCTTAACCTCTATTACTTAAGGATATCAAATACTGGAATACGGTTTGCGCGTGGTATAAAAAACGGCAAACGCCCTCTATCATTGTGTTAAAACCCAGGCCTTATACACAATAGACAAACTCGTTACTTTTATGCTACGATTCAGCCATTAAACTTTGCTAGGAGCTGTACGGTGATGCAGCTCATTTGCCTACAGTGCGGTATATAAATCCCGATTTGTATCCTACCGATGACGATTCCCCCTCCATATTTCCTTCCAAGCTCTATTCTTCATTTTAGTTTCCTAGATCAGCGGTTCTTTAACTTTCCTAGACCTCAATCACCCTTCAGAGATCACTCGCCCTCGCAGGCCCCCAATAATGTACTCAAAATTTTCTGTCCGGAATTTGCATCATACATATTTATTTCTAGTGTTTCAGCACTCATTTTCACCATTTAAGGAAGAAATTTTTCGTTCCCCCGTAATTTATCCTTAGCATTAACGAGTAAATGCTCTTGTCTAAGTATTTTTCCAAACCTTTGTGGAACCCTGGAGGGGTCTCATGGAACCCCCTGATAAGATCCCCTACGTACCCTCGGTGATTCCCATGGTCGAAGAACCGTTGCCCTAGATAGATGAGTCCTCGGCAAGCTTTGGACGTAGAAATAAAAATAACTTACCCAAATAGGAGACATGTTGATCCAATTGTAAATATCCCAATATTTAACATGAGTTTCGCTTCCACATGGCTTGCCTGTAAAATATAACAAAAATGAAAGAAAGCCTTATAAATACACAACTTAAGCTTTAGACATCATTCAACTAGGCCTATGGTCCCTTATCCTTTCATATAATTACCGAATGTTCAATTTTTTATATCGTAAATACATATATATTTCAAAAGGTTTTATTTTTTCTAATATTTGACATTTTGACTTTTAAAATTTGTGAAAATATTAATTCTTGGTCAATTAGTTCCTTATAAAGCAAAATATAGTAATAGGTTACTAACATCAAGACGTTTAAGTTTGGAGTTCGTTTAAACGATTTTGATACGAAGGGAATGCCGTCTTATAACCTAAATATTTGTAAGTCTTGTATACTTCTCTATTTGTCCGTGGTAAAGCTTACTGCCCTTAAACTGTTTAAATGCCGTTATCTCAGAACAAGCATTTTTCAGACTCTTCAGTTCGGCATGGTGTCGACGATGTTTTCGCACTTATTATATTTTATATATTGTTACCCTTGTTACTAGATGGATATTCATGTACATTGTTTGGGTCAGGATTTTATTATTCATTCAATACAAATTTAGATACAGTTTAAAGAATATTTCACACTTACCAATTTTCCCATAAGAGGAGCTGCAATGGACAACGACAGTTGGCATATCCCAAAAATGAATCCATATTCAGTTGGAGTAGCACCTTTAAGTTCCGCCTGTTGCAAATATAATCAAGGTTCACTTGGTTTAAGAAAATCTACATGCATATAAACTATGGACTATCAATTCACGGACTTTCAAACTACGGACTATCAATCTACGGTCTATCAATTCAAAAATTATGCGGGAGGGCTCACGTACTTTCACAGCAGATTATATAATATGACGTTGGACAGAGCAATGTTTCTTTCCATTTAACGAGGAAGCAAGAGTCCCCCCCCTTTCTTAAGCCATTGATATAAATAATATGCAAATGATTACTGGTACATTAAATTAATTTGGTTTTTTTTCTGAGAAAATTAAATTAAGTGTATATTTCAATTTGTTTATATTCATTTTTGAGCTCTCTTTTATCACACAGTTTAGTGCAATTACCATATAATTGGTACATACATTTATCATGTAATTAGTGCATATATTTATCATACATTTTAATATCTATTTATCATACATTTTAATATCTATTTATCATAGATTAAAATATGTATTTATCATATATTTTTATATTTATTTTTCATAATTTTAATATGTATTTACCATGCACTTTAGTGTGTCAATCGTGTATTTTAATGTGTTTATCATACACATTAAACACATTAAAATACACGATTGACACACTAAAGTGTGACAATCGTGTATTTTAATGTGTTTATCATACATTTTAACATGCGTTTATCATGCAATTAGTGTATTCAGCGTACATTCCATCAGGCAACGGTTAGCGAAAACTGTTTTAACAACAGAAAAAATCGGTTGAAATTGTTAATACAGCATTAAATATCACTTAAGTATGTATAATTAAGCTATGTATAATTTGACAAGTCAAATTTTCGACTTAATAAAAATTCAAAAGTTAGAAGAAAAATTACAACTTTAAATATACACAAAATTTGAAAGGAAAATATCGAAGAAGTTAAAGGAAGAGAGAGAGATTTTAAAACAAATATTAAAAACTAATAAATAGAAATTCATATTATTAATAAATTAATAAGAAATTGCCGATAGCTTAAAACATTACAAATGTTATAACTAATAATTAAAAAATGCAGTTTACTCGAATTTATGAAGATTTTAAATTAAATACCCGTTTTCTATCACTTTTACTAAAAAATAATTTTAATATTTGAATAGTAAGGTAAAATTCGTATTCGTTTACCTCTTTCGGTAAGAATGGGGTTTTTAAGGACGAACATGAACCAGCACTAAAGTTTCCAATTGATAACGTAATAAATGTGATCCACTGCACTTTCGTGAACTTTTTATTTTCACTTGTCTGTCCATTTTCTTCTTCCGCATTTGCTACAGGATTTCCATTATTCGTTGCCAAACCTCCTTTCTTCAGATGATGAAGAGAACCATATTTTCCTCTTTCAGGTTCTTCTGAACAATTATCATTCCGACGAAACATGGTTGTTTTTTTCAGTAGTTCTTTATTCCCCAGCAAAATTTAGAATTCTCATGTACAGGCTGCTTGCACCCAAGTTCCAAAGCCTTATGGCCAACTGTCCCAAAACAAATGAAAGCATCTACTAGAAAACTATAATACTTGTTATGTTTGTACAGGAGTAGGCTTGTTAGCTGAGCCTCCGACTGATGTTGACGGGTTTAACTGCTTACCATCTATATTTAATGAAGTATGTATACAGAAGGCACTTCCTTGTCTCGAAAATGACGAGTGTTTACCCATTTTTCCACCATGTTTAATTTTTAAATATCAACTGGATAGTTACTGAAAATAACTTCGTACACATTATTTGCCACTAAAAATGCTTTTAGTTCCCTAAAACTAAAAAAAAGTGTTTCTCAAAATTTAGACCATGTAATAATTCGAAATTGACAACCAGAAATTGTCTTTTCGTAAAATGGGTCTGAGATATAAGATTCTGTTCTTGAACTATTCGAAGTATGATGTTTTTCTAAAACAGGTTGTTCCTCTGTTGATTATGGCTTTTTAAGTAAGAACCGTCTGCCAACCATTGTGTACAAAATGAAGAAACAGAACTAAAAGAAATAAAACAAAATTTAAAACTCAAATTATGATGTCCACTATTATTTGATTTCTGTCTGTCATACCATATATGTTCAATATGTATAACTTAAAAACATAGCTAAAACTTTGAGAATAAATTATATGAAACCTGATTTTTTTGCATATTTCGTCGTGCGATTTAGGCGCAGATTTCGATAATTTTTACCAGCTGCATGTTGCAAAATGTTGTGCCCATAAGCGTAGCCAGAAATCGGTTTTGAGGGTTGTAACTCCCATCGCAATGAAATTTTGTATATTTAACATAGGAATATATGAGTTGTAGCTCTGTAACCCCTCCCATTAAGCCTATAACCCTCCCCTTATGAACTTTCTGCCTACGCCTATAGTAGTGCCTCGTCATGTTTTGTACTAACTCCTAAAGTTTTGTTTAAGATTGTGTGAAATATAACCGTAAGAACGAAGTTTTTCTTTGGAAAAGAGGAAATGAGAAAATCTGATTGTTCTTATATTTGTTTCTTTGTCGATGTTTTTCACTTCCTAGAACCAAACTTGGACGGTTAGTAAGGAAAACCAATGGTTAAATTACAAATTCTAGTATCATGTTCACACCATATAATCGTTTCATAAGCAGTGAGAATTGCGTGTGATCGGACATTATTCTGCTACATATCTACGCCAGCATTATCTTCCATACATTTCGTACAAGATAACGCAGGATTATTTAAATATGTTCCTATGCTGTCGAATCTTATGCAAAGTATGTAAGAGCAGTTCCCATTTACCGAACATGATATATACATAAAAAGGTTAAACACTGGTAAAATAGCAATGAAAAAGATCACCCAAGCTTTCGGACGCGTCAGCAGCAGTCCTTCATCAGGAGTAATGACGATGTTATGTTTCTGTCTCTTTTTATACTTGAAATTTCTGGAAAACCCTTCATCAGAGTAGTCCCGCAGAATGGAAAAACCCGGTGGGAACCAATGGGAGGCCTCCAATAGAATCATGGAAGAACCCCAATAGGGACCAATGAGAAACCCATACTGCGGGCTACCTAATTTGGAGATCTCTCATACATTTCAGAGTAAGAGTTGTTTATAAGTTTCTGGAAGTGGTTGTGATGTATTAATGGCTTTCCCGTGTAGTTTGTAAGTTTCTCAAGATTCTAAGAAGAGTCTACTATTCTTGTTTGTGATGTGCCGGTGTAGTATTTTTGTTGAGTCCCAGTCGGGTTCGTGTCCGTGTTGTAAAGCGTGTTCTGCCAGACGTGAGGCCATGTCTCCTTTCGCGAGTGCTTGTTTGTGTTCTTTTCGTCTTGTTTTGATCATTCTTTTTGTTTGTCCTATGTAATGTTTGTTGCAGTCTTTGCATGGTATTTGGTATGTGTTTAATTCTATGAAGTAATTGCCAGAACTACAAAATTATCTCATTAAACAAAGGTGGTCGTTAATTGGAAAGTTTTTTATTGAGAGAAGCTTTTGTGCTACTATTCTTTTGCAGTTTAACCTAACTTAACGGCATAAAGTAATCTAATATAATCGATTATCAGGCTAAGTAAACAATGCAATATTCACATCAAGGAAAGTGAATGTTGAAAGGTTGAAGATAAAGTGAAGTTCAAAACACTCCACTAGCGCCGTCACAATTATTTGTGTCTCAAAAGTACCTCTTCAGAATAAATAAAACGAATTTCGTATCTATTCTTCGGAACAGATCACGATTTTTTCTTGTCGCCTCATTTTTTTCAAGAACAGATTTTATCTATTTAAAGTGTTTGGAACTTGTTGACAAAGAAGAATTGTTTTACATTTGAAAGATAAATCAGGTTTATTTTTGCGTTTACTTGAAGAGTTATCAATCTTTATGAAAATTAGAACCACAAAATAAACTCTTCATTTTACATTATAGGCTTTGGTATATATTAGTGAAAAAGTTGTTAATAACGAAACAATACAGAGTTTCACCAGGAGATTCCATAACAAACAGTTATTTCGACACTGGCGTAAGGTTTAAAAACACGACGTTTCGGGAGCCAACTGCTCCCTTTGTCAAGTGAAGGCAGAATGAAGAGTTCGTGAAAGTCCTAAGCTTATATACCCGCATGTTGGGAATCCCCATCTGACGCCATTTGGTGCGGAGCAGTTCCAGCTGGGGAAACCCCAATCGGGGAAACCCTCGCCGGGAAAGCCCCCGCACCCGACGATGTCAGATGAACACCCCCAACTCGAGGTTTTGCAAAAATCCTGTAAGGTTCTGGTAGAGGTTTTGCGATGTTTATTGCACGACTCCTCAAACCGTAGGTTTCCCATGATTCCAGAAAAAGTCTACTCCCCAGATTCATCACATTTTGATGTAATATTTTCATCGAATGCCAATCTGGTTCGTGACCTTCCCTGAAGACATGTTCAGCCAACTGGCTTGAATCGTCTCCCCTAGCTACCGCACGCATATGCTCCTTCCCTCGTAGACGTATCGATCTTCCCGTCTGTCCAACATACACCGTATCACAGTCTCCACACGGTATTTGGTGCATAGCACCAGATTTTTCCTCCTCAGGGACACCATCCTTAACTTTAAGTAATTGATAACGCAGGGTGTAGACAGGTTTGTAGTAGGTCTTAACATTCACACGACCGAGAATTCGAGACAGTTTTTCTGAGACACCCGCCACATTTGGCAAAACCACTGATGTCTTCCTGGTCTCATCTTCTACATTCCTGTTTCCACCACTAACACCACATTAGTTACGAGCGATAAATTTAGTCGGGTAACCGTTCTTTTTCAACACGCTTTTGTTGCGTCGTAATTCAACGTTGTGAAGGTCATCATTACAACAATGTGTAAAGGCTCGTGGGTGCAAGGCTCTAATGACAGATGCTTTTTGTGATGCCAGGCTATGAGAACGAAAGTCAAGATACCTAAGAGTATGCGTTGATTTCCTAAACACCGTAGTCAACAGTCGCCCATCCCCATCTCTATTTATCCGAACATCTAAGACGGGTAATGAACCGCAATCTTCTTCCTCTAACGTAAATTGAATATGAGGGTTCAAGCTGTTCAAATAGAGATGAAAATCAACAACTGAAGAAGACATGGTAGGACTCAAATGTATTTTTTTATGGATTATGTATGCAAGGTAAGAAAAGTGTGATTGAGTGGTATATAAAAAAAGGGATTAATTGCATCTGAGTATAAATGATAAAAGTGCAAGAAGCCAATGAAAATGTGTGCATACTCATTTTTTTTTACTTTTTTAGGGGTGGGGGGAGAAGAGGAAAGGAAGAGGAGGATTATCTTTTTTTATTTAGGGTTTGGGAGGAGGGGAAGAGGAGGAATGAGGAAAATCTTCAAAAACGCTGTAAACAACATGGCGACTAGTCACCTTGTGACGATTGTCAGTTTTAGAAACACTGGCTAGAAGATTGCCAGTTTTGGAAACACTATTTAGAATTGATGTGGGTAACGTCTTGGGAAGTGGCACCCATTTAATATTTCTTATGTTATACATAAGTTGCAACAGACCGCATCTATTCAATAAATATGAAGCTAAATTTAAATACAGTATTCTAAAATTCTGTACCTATGATAGAATTATATATACCATTTCAACACATGAAATTAGTTTCAAGTATTTTAAGGTTTTAGATTGATAAGTACTGCTGCAAAATCATTTAAACACAATGCTTTTTTCATATATTGGTATCTCTTTCATACACAGGAAATTATCGAAAATGTAAGTGGTTTTAAATCAGAGTTAGCCAACATATGGCTCGTGGGCCACAATTCAGCCCACTAAGAATATTTAGAACTTTTACCGAGAATATATGAGAATGTTTAGAATAAAAAAAAAATGCAAAACAAGTATTTAATTTTTTTTTCAATAAATAAATAAATAAATAAAAAAAAACGTTGGGACAGTATGAGTGGCCCCTTTCTATATCACAAGTAAAGGAACAAATAACTGAAAGAAACTGCAAAGGAAGGTTTTTTTTAACAAAACCACTGCTGGCCCTCGAGATCAGTGAAATATTTTAAGTGGCCTGCTGCTCAAAAAGGTTGGACCACCCTGTTCTAAATCGATATTATGGAAAGTATTGCAAGTAACTTACAATAGCCTGATCACCTAGATAAAATTTGATATTTCCTTCTTATAGTGGCCTTGGCGAGAAACAGTTTCCGATTCATATAAGCAATTCAGTCAACATTCACATACAGAAGCAATATAATAATATTTTGCATTCAATATTTTATTAAATACCCGTTTGGTTACATAATTTATTTAAAATAAATAATATGTAGCTATAAACATGCCAGAAATACATTTTTAACAGCCACTTCATACATTTTTAACGGCCACAGGTCAGCAAACTGTTAGGAATAATATGTCAAACATATTACCACGACCGGCATGATTGTACATAATTATGGCCATTTTCACAAATCCTTTCAGAGGGTTATATACATATCTCTTGAAAAAACTATAACATCTTTATCCTCCGATGGCAGATAGAAAATAGTTAACTTAATAAATATTTAAACAACAACAAACTTATATTTTTGAAGAGAATATTTTTAACACTTTTTAACACACTTTAAAAGGGAAAAATCACCATGACAGAAATATGCCGATTTCCCTTTCTCACCAAGGCCACTATATAACAGGGAAGTATCAAAATTTGTTACACTTAAAACCAGTGGTGGCTGGCGGTCCACCTGCAGTATTGTACAACAACCAGTTTTTCATTACAAAGAAATTATGTTAATATTTTTATTGCAATTATTTTATTAGAATTGGTTATAATATCAGAGTTCATTTCTATTAATTTTTAAGTAATTTGAAATTTTAGACAGTGGCAATTGTAACTACACAGACATGTTGCCACATTAAGTTCCTTTTAATAATGTTAAATAATGCCTGGATAACTTTCCCCCACCCCACGAATACAAAAAAAAAAAGAAAAAAAAAAAGGAAACAGCACTCCAGGGTTGTATTTTTATGGGCAAAAAAAATGTATGAAACACCTTACTTCCGGACCCACGAGCCGCAACTGCTCAAATCAAACTAATTACTTTCACAGTTGTTATCATGATTACTGAGAAAGTAAATTTAATATAATAATTATTAACAAATCAAATGCAATATCACAATGAGCAAAAATTCATGCAATTATTACCAAAAACTTCAATATATTGCGGAGATAAATTACAATTTGTTTTCTTAATAAGTGGAATTTTCTGTAATGAAATATTTAACATAAATAAAATTTGGTTGGTTGGTTATGTTTTTTATGGTGCAAGGGCAGCAAGGGTCATTCTGCACCAAACAAGGTGAGATCAAAGAATAGAACATGACATGAATATATTAATTTGGATATATAAATAATGCACCAACAAAAATAGTAAAGAATAGTTGCTACATTAAGACCATAAAAAGCATAGGACATAATAACAACAGTAGATAAATAGTAATAATGTAATTTTTTTTTCTATTCCCTTAGGCAAATCCAAAAATATTCATAACACACACATAATGATACAGTAAATACTAGTATGTCAGAAAGACAAGGATGAATAAATAGTTTACTGGGTTTTGCAATTATGCAAGGACAGCAAAAGCCATGCTGCAATATTGACTTGGATATGTAAATAAAGTACCAAACAGAATAATAATCAGTAAGTACTGCAATGAAAATATGAAAAATATATAGAGAGGAATAATAGTATATAAATAAAAATGCATTTTTCATTTTCAGTAAGTCCAAAAATATCTAAAATATATAATAATAATTCAGTAGATAATGGTGCTGCTTGTCAGGCAAAAAGATAAACAATTAGATAACTGATTTGGTTGTGTTATTATGCAAGGATAGAAAAGGCCATGTTGCAATATTGACTTGGCCATATAAATAATGTACCAACCAAAAATAATAAAGAATGAGTACTGCAATAAAATCATGAAAAGTTTAGAAAATAATGATAACAATGGATAAATAATAATGTAATTTTTTGGTAGATCCAAAATATGTAAAATACACAATAACAAAACAGTAGATATTGGTGACATCTGAAGACACAATGATGAATGATTAGTTGGTTTTGTCACTATGCAAGGACAGCAAAGACCATGCTGCAATATTGATTTGGATATATAAAAATGGTTGGTCATAATTTTATGGCACAAGGACAGCAAGGGTCATTCTGCGATGGATATACAAATAAAACATCAACCAAAAGCAATAAAAAGTATGTACTGCAATGAAAAACATAGAAAATAACAGTAAACTGTCAGTTTACGTCATTTCAAGTCAGTGACAGAGCAATATTCATTTTCTCTGTCACTGTTGGTTTAACAATGCAGTTTGTCGTGGCTTTTCTTTGCTTTTTGGTCGAATGTAACCCTCGCTGTGGCACTATGTTTTTCGTAGGCACGTTGTCGAGGGTCGCAGGAAGTTTTCGTTTTCCCGCACCAGAACGTATTGCAGCCACAACTGGAGTGACCGAATTCACCCGTTTGTTAAAATAATGAACTTCTTTTGTATGCAGAGAGTGAATAAGGCAGAGAGTGAACTCTTAAGGCATTTTCAATTGCGTGTTCTTTATTCTTGTTTGTTGCTGATGACATTATCACTTTGGAAGTTTCTTGTAAATACTCCACCAAAGCAGCATTTTTGCCATCTTCAATACAAATAGATAAATCATCAGCACTTAACAGAAAAGTTTTTGGCATTTCACATTGCATGCAAACTTTGTGAATATGTTTGCACATATTGTTTCTGATGACATAGTCAACACAACTGCAAGTATACATGTGAAGGCAAGGATTATTGTTACACTCTTTGCATTTTAAACTGCAAAAGCAACTGTCAGTGATTTTTTGCACATTGTATATGTCATCACACCTAGACGATGCGACAGTCCAACTTCTATTAGGTTCTTCAATGATAGTGGTATTGCACTTTAGACTTTCTTTATGAGATTTTCTCAAGTCTTTTAATTTTGATGTGAGTTTTCCTTTGTTCAGTGCGATAGTTCTATTAAAAGTTTTGTCTTTTACAAAATGAATTAGCGCAAAAATGGCTTTATCTAATCGTTTGCCATTTTTTCCTTTTAAATATTCATATTTAAGAGAACGATGCATCCTCTCCAAATGCATGTTCGTATTTAAACCACTATTTATTCTATAACAATACGCCCACGAGCTTATGCATTTCTCGTAAGTGTCTATAAAATATCTTCCGAATTCTGCCGTTTCTTCATCTTGGAGCAGGCAGTTCTTGCAGTTCTGAATCATTATTTCAAAAGTTTCTATGTCCCTCTCTTCAAGCAATGTTCTTAATATTTTATATGTATCACATTGCTTTTGACGGTCTTTTATTCTTTTCAGGTTTTTTCTCCAGGCATTATCGATATGCCAAGAGCAATAAAGGCGTTTGCCTGGTACACCCATCTGTTCCATCCAAGCATTATAGAAGGCCTCTGCCATATCAGTCATGAAGATATTAGGCGAAAGCGTACCAATTCGTTTTTTTATTTCACCAAAAAGCAATGCCAGGACTATGTGGTCGCACCTATTCGATAACATAAAGGGACAGGGGAAACCTTCTCTCAGGTCATCTAACACCATTAGTGTCGTTAGACCAAAATCATACCTGTTGGTACCGTGGGTGTCATCTAAACATATACCGTCATGCCCGTACCTTATCAACATTTCTTTTTGAGCATCGGTCATTATTATTAACAGAAAATCATCTTGTTTCAAATTTGGATAATCCTCCAAAACAATATCTTGCGGTTTATAAAATAAAACACAATCATTTCCAGCAGCTTTTGTTTCATTTACCCATGCTTCAACACTGGTTCCATCGTCCTTATGGCGCACAGCACTTGAATTTAAATTGAATGAATTTTCAATATTTCGAAGGTCCACTCTAGTTAACAGATGTAGCCTTTCCAATCCTGAAGTTGGTGAAATCGAATCTCTAACGTTATCTAAAATTACATCGAATGGCAGCTTCGCTGCAATTTTTTCAGCCAAATTTTCACGTTCAGATTTAGTGAGGAATAAATGTGCAAGCTCATTCTGATGCCCTACGTGTGTTTTTGTAAAGGTAATTGAACATTTTCCATTTTCTTCTTCAAAGACTTTCATATAGGCTGGGCAGAACTTCCCAATTTTGTTAGATCCCTGCACCTTAATGTTTCTTAAACCATTACCGGTAGGTTTGAAATTTCCAGATCGATGACATCTAAAATAATGGGTTTTGCCTGTACTCTTTGTCTTTGTCCCCGATGCCTTCACGTATTTACATTTTGTTTCTTTTTCAATAGCTTCTTTCCATGACTTAAAATCTTCAAACGTAGCAAGCTCAACATTTTCAGTCTCTATACGTATTTCATGCTCTTCTTGAAAATGAACAGAGAGGTTGTCTTTTGCAACACAGGCGTTACAACAAGGGCATTCAAAACTTTTATTTGCAGTAGTACATTCATGGGTTTCAGAGTCTGGTGAATGGCCCACGTGTGTTTTTGTAAAGGCAATTGAACATTTCTGATTTTTTTCCTTCGAAGACTCTCATATAGGCTGGGCAGAACTTCCCAATTTTGTTAGTCCCCTGCATTTTGATATTTGATGATCCAGATCGATGACATCTAAAATAATGGGTTTTGCCTGTACTCTTTGTCTTTGTCCCCGATACCTTCACGTATTTACATTTTGTTTCTTTTTCAATAGCTTCTTTCCATGACTTAAAATCTTCAAACGTAGCAAGCTCAAGGTTTTCAGTCTCTATACGTATTTCATGCTCTTCTTGAAAATGAACAGAGATGTTGTCTTTCCGAACACAGGTCTTACAACAAGGACATTCAAGTATGTTATTCATAATCAAACTACTAAATCACGAACTAACTATCGCAAACTTTTCACTAATCTACAGACTAACTAATGTCCCCAAATTCTCTTCTCACCAAAAACCGCGTAAATCTCTGACTACACACCAAAACTGGAAAACACAAAACAAATCACTAACTAAACACAAACAACACAAACTCCAACCACTAATTCCAATCAAATCAACACCAACCAAAAATAAATCACTAACTATACACCAAAACTGAAAAACACAAACAAATCACTAACTAAACACAAACAACACAAACTCCAACCACCTCCAACCACTAATTCCAATCAACACCAGCTAAAAACCACAAACTCCCGCTATCGACCGACTATATGCTAGAAGATCTAGCTATTTTACATCGTGTTTCGGCATTACTAGTACCTAAGAGCATTTACAGAGTCCACGCACAGTCCACGCACATGCGCAGTAGTTTCGGTCAGCATCGGTCATTTTGCTCGTTTGAGGCAATCCTGATGACCTGTAGCGTCTTGTGTTTGGTACACACTACAGAGCTGCCACTACAGAGAGTCCACTACAGAGCTGCTGAGTGCTTGCTTCTACGTGCACATGCTGTGCTATGATTTGAATGCTTATAAGTTTAATTTCGCGAATTTCGTAGTTTAATTTTAATAAACTTACCAGGTTTTTACTGTTAGTTCATCGAACAGAACCCACATGTGGATTATGGGAAACTGTGATACTGGTAAGTAGTTTTTATTCATGTTAGAGTTTCGTAAATTGTTCAGCTTTTTTTTGTCATGGTAATCTGAAAGTTTCCGAATGTTTTGCCATTAATTAATTTCATCCCATTTTTTTTATTTTCTAACATAAAAACAATTCACTGATTAATATAATAACATTTTACAATTAAATTTTAAAACTGTGTTTGTATACAAATGACACATACAAATTCCATTTACATTCTGTTTTGTATATCATATATAATCACTAGCCAAAAATAAAATAGTCAACTTTGTGCATAAATTAACTAAATATTTAATAGCTTTGGGCAGTATAGGCGCAGTATAGCCCAGATGCTCTTGCGCCATAAAAAAGCCAAACAAACAAACCAAACATGACTGAAGAAAAATTTATTTTGAGCTTTATAAAATAGTATTATAGCGTATCGACGAATTTTGGTAGCGCACGATGGTATCCAGTGAGGAGGTGTTTTTGGTGCTTTTTCTTATTTATTAGCACACGCACACACATACAGCTATATACTTATTTAAATGTTGCTTATACAAAAGCATTTGTCGGTGACAGGAATACGAAACAATTCAGAGGAGGGATTCCAATCCGCTCCTATACCAGACAGGGATAATACGCCGCTCTGTACATGAGTTCTTAGTTGATAGGCGAGTTAAGAAAATATGTAACTTTTCAAAGCGTGAAACAGGGTGTGATTTAATTACTTCAGGGCGAAGTCTCGAACACACTAAAATTTTGCACGTTTTAGAGTTTTGTCCAAATTTTGGTGGGAAGAGTTACACGGAAAGTAGAACTGTTATTGGTTGAAGAAATCTGTGCAAGCATATTAAGATGAATTTCAGGTGCAGTTGGGGCTGCTGGACATCACTCGGCAAGAGCCAATAAAAGAGCTTAAGGCGTCGACAGGCATCAAGTCCAGACCATTCGTACTGTCAAACTTTGGAATTTTATGGTTTCTGTAGTGTCAAGAGAAGCCCTTGAGTAGCGATTTATGTTATTGAGAAAAGGATCCACATGACACCCGTTGTGTGGTCCTTTCTTGATCTCTGAACTATTTCAAAAACTTGGAAATTTAGGAAATGGTGAAAGATTTTGAGAGAAGGAGTCACATAGGCAGATGTTTCTATTAATTCGAAAAGAAGAGAGGTATTCCGAACTAATCTTCGAGGGAAAGTATACAAATTTAGTTTGTCAAATTTAAAGTGCAGCATTGGATGCTACAGTATGTTCAAACTGCATTAACTTGAAATAGCTGGCAAAAACTTACAAATCTTTTTGCTTCAATAGCATTTTATGTCCACTGGCTATTACTACTCTAACAAAGATGCTGACCATAATGGATTTCCCGTAATTATTCTAGATTTTCAACATAGTTTTGAGTATTTCAGATTTTTTGGCATTATAGCTGTTTTATAGAAATTTTCCCAGCAATTGAACAGCCATGTAAGATCTAAATAATGGTTAAAATTACAAGAAGAATATTTTTACCTTTTCATTGAGTGATATTTAAGTGTTCATTAATTGTATGTACATAGGCATGACTTTGTTTCGAATAGTGTGTTTTTGTAAAATTTTGAATGTTTTGTACAAAATACAACTTTATATTGACTCCAGGAGATGGTACGTGGGGAAGCCATATAAAATATTATTTAATAACTTTTGGTAACACCGTTGTTTGCCATAATGTGATCAGGCTAATGATTATGGATA
>QLNU02011213.1:16485-29931 GCA_006491805.2 Dysdera silvatica
CTAAACCCAATAACAGCAGTATTAGCGATGGAAGGTATTTTTAGGCCTTTGGGTACATAAAACGTCAAGCTTCCAAATGTTATATTTGTCACAAATTGCAGAGAAATTGGGAACTTACTTAAATAAACAAAAAATAGGAACGAAAAACATAAAGTAAGGCCAAACATTTGAGAACGAATTCAAAGTAGATATTTTAAATCCACAATGTGTTACCTATTTAGATCCTATATCTAAAACCATTTTTGTGGTTATAAAATTAAATTGCCACTTGGAATCAGAAAAGAATGAAGCCTGAGATATCCAACAATTTTTTTTTGTAATTTTTGAACATTGGAGTACGCGAAATACTTGGAAAGATTTTGTGGAGCACCAAATGCTCCACGGAGCACAGGTTGAGAACCGTTGGTCTAGGGGTCTTCAGCCCGCGTCCGCCGACATGTTTTATGCGGCCCGCTAGCTCATGAAAAAATACAAATTGTTTCACAAAAAAAAAATAACGTCACTATTAATCACCAACAAATTTTCAGGTAGTCAGCTGTGTAGAAAAATGATTATTTATTGCTAAAACTTTATGTTTCGATTCAAGCTGTGCGAATCATCATCAGAAGAGGTTAAATTACATGAAAAACTTTTGAGAAAATCGTAGAATATACATAAGTTGCGGAAACAGTAGAAATACGTTAAAATAAATTATTATGAAATTTTAGGGACGAATATAAAAGCCAAAACAGAAGAATATGAAATCGAAAATAAAAACTGACATTCACGAGTTACAATTTTGTTAGAATAGGTAGCCAAGCAACAGGAATGGTTTTTGCATCGTCTCTATTGAAATTATTAGGATGCTTTATGATCTCTATTGCTTCTCTGTATAATCTGGGCCAAAAATTAGTTGATTTTGCAAGAACTTTAGTATGGTCAAAATGGATTAAATGGTTATTTAAAATTGAATGTTCTGCTATTGCCGATTTTGTTATCTGTTTATTCCTCACGAGGCTTTCATGCTCCCATTTTCGGCGCGCAATGGATCGACCTGTTTGCCCGATATATATACCTGTCCACAAAAACAAGGAATTTGGATGGGATATACAACAGGAATTTTGTATGGATCCACAGGTTCTTTAGCAGAACGTAGGAAACTAAAAATCTTGTTTTTTGGAATAAATACTGTATCGATATTGTCTCAAAAGTAAACGGCCAATACGGTCAGTAATATTGTTTATAAATAGACAAGACGCTAGAGGTCGTACGGACTGCCCCAAACTGGCAAAACGACTGACGCTGACCGAAACTTCTGCGCATGTGTGTGGACTTATAGGAATTTTCCTAAAGTGTTTCCATTTACTTGGCTAGAAAAACAGGAGAAAATAGCTACTCCTTCCGCATTTTTGTGCACTCGGGTGGAGAATATATTATTATACTATACTTATTATTTTATTTATATGTATATATATTTTATGTTATATTTATTTTGTTTAATTTTTTAAACTTTCTTAATAATTATTAAATGTATATTATTATTTTACTTATGTTATATTTTTTAATTATTAATATGTTATTATAGAGTATCATCATCAACCAATATCTATCCACTGCTGGATGGTCTCTCCAAATGCTTTCCAAACAAGATACAGAATATATATATATATATATATATATATATATATATATTATAATAATTACATATAATAAAATATAATAATTACAAAAATTCAGAAAAATTAAATAAATCATTATTAATTAATAAATATTATATATATTATTATAAGTTTATATTAATGTATAAATAATAATACAATATATAATAAATTTTATATAATATAAATTTTACATAATTTTATTATATATATATTTATATAAAATATTTATAAATAATAAATATAATATTAACAAATTTTAATAAAATATCAATATTAGCAATAATAATAAATAAATAATATATACAAAATAAGAATATAAATATATGTAATAAAATATAATGTAAATAAAATGCACATAAAATCTGCTTGCCCACTCCCCACCCCCAATAGGCAAAATATTTACACTGTAATGCACCTTCAGAAAAGTAGGAAAAAATAATTCTGTTTTTATATTTCTTATCTTGATAAAAAAAGAACACAATTATTTTAAATTCTGTTTCACGTTTGGTTTACATATACAGGCAAACCTTTTATAACGAACGGAAAGTTTGTTTCCTTGAGATTCACTATACTGGGGTTCGACTGTGTATATATATATCAGAATATTTTTAGGTCTTTACTGTCAGTAAAATTAATTTAACTACTCCACGTTTTTTCAAATAAGATCGTTTACAATGTGTAATTTTTAAAATAAAGATATTTAAAAAATTCTATATTTGTAAAGCACACGTCAGACTTTCGGAGCCTCTTAATTGACTCTCAAACTTGCGACAAAACAAAATGAATCCAAAAGATTAGGTAAGTAAATTATTGTTTGTGGTTTTACGGCTCAAGGACTACAATGGTCATGCTGTGCCGGGACCTACTGTTTTATGAAGAATGCGAACCTCTCAAGGCCTAGGTAACCAAACCCCGGACTACAGTGTGATCTTCATGAGATCTCTGAATAAGCGTTCTTTGCATTGTTGGGAGTCAAACCCGGGTTAACGGCACACTAGGCAAACTTTTACCACACTGCGACACCTCAGGGCAAATCCACCTCTGCACAGAATACCATCGTTATAACGCCTAGAATGAGCAGTGTTGGAACTACCGCAAACACTGGTTCCCAAACTTTACACTTCTGGTAGATGGCACTCTCAAAAAGTAAAAAAAAAAATGCATGTAAACAAAAAATCGCCAAAACGGAAGCGGTTACCGTATTGTAAAAGAGCACCCAAATGCTTACAGATTGCAAATTTAGACAGTTTTAATCATAGTTGAATATAGCTATGTTTATTTTTTTAATGTGTTTTCCAAAATGAAACAAAGAGCCATTAAAAAGGAAAGGGATAGATAATTATTATATTACGTTTAAATTCTGAAAGGAATAATAGGGTTGAAAAGTATCTCTAAATCACAAACAAACATACAGGGAGAGATGACAAGAAATTTTTGTCAATGAAGTACTTACCTAATTACTCCGTGTATATTTTGGCAAGCTGCACAGACTTACTTTCTAGACATACATTATATTTGACTTTAATTAACAAAAAAATTAATTTGCCTTGCAATTAAAAATTCACACACAGCAGATGTAACATGGGAAAAGTAAGCAAATAGACTCCCCGCAGTGCCACCTTGCGGAAGTGTAAATTTCTTTTATATTTTTTACCATTGGCAACAATGAGGAGTCGAAACACTATTCCTTCTATGTACTATACCATCATTAAACAGAAAAAATCATTAATTAATTGAGAAAGTTCAAAACATTGTAACTACATTACCGTAAAATGAAAAAAAGAACACCAAGAAAGAATTGCTGGATGATCATAAAATTTACATATGTTAATGGGGTAAAGTACACTTAGCTATGATTTGATTGTAGGCTTAATTTCAGGATCAATGCATGAGTGCTTATGCCAAAGTACAACATAATATGCAAAATATAGTCGATGGTATTTAATTAGTATGTATTTTAAGTATAGTTAGCCCAGCTTAAATGAATATTAAATTGTATGAGGAAATACAAATACACATGGCTACATATAATATTAATGCCCTTTATTTAATACAAACAATAATACATTAATTAACATTATACATTAATAAACATACAAACAATAATTCCATACTAAATTATTGTGTTTTCATTACAGGAAAACGTTTTAATGTACATGTGTGAAGATACAGCGTGTACGGTACGTATTGTGAATGCAATGAAGGCACTGGATAAAGCATATCCTTACCTATGTTATATATATATATATATATATATATATATATGGCCTGCAAAAGGGTTGCTGGTATCTAACTGGAAGGAGACCCACACGCTGAACGTATGTGACGATGTGTGGAACCGGCCAGGCCAGTAACCTAGTGTCCTACCCCGCCTTCAAGTGGTGCAGGCTGAGCTTTCTATTTATGTGGCAAATTAATATTTGCTGCACGGATAGAAAGGCGGAAGGGGAGGGCTAATTCACCAACCCGTCTAGCCAGCGTGGTGAAATTATGGCTAATTCCTCCATTATGTTGACACACCAGAAACCATGGCCCCTAGTCTCCAGGTGCTGGAGTGCTCCTGATCAAGGCAGCGGTCAGTGTGGCATGAAAGCAGGGGGTGCTAAGAATCACTGGAATGGCCCAGGCTGCCGTTTGTTATTGACCTTGGCTACGTTTAATGGACGATCCCTTGCTTCTGAAGCAAAACTTCAGGAATTGGAAGAGGAACTAGACAAGATCAAATGGGACATTGTAGGACTCAGTGAAGTTAGAAGAAAAGGTGAAGAGTTGGTGGAACTTAAAAGTGGACATTTGTTTTATTATAGAGGAACGGAAACTGGAAGAACAAGTGGTGTTGGCTTCTTAATCAACAAAAGAATTAAAGACTGTCTTCTGGAAGTTGAAAGTACATCAGATCGAGCAGCGAGGCTCGTTGTTCAACTAACCCAGCGATACCAACTTCAGATAGTACAGGTATATGCACCAACATCAAGCCATACCGACGAAGAGGTTGAAGAATTTTATGAAGAAATCAAAGAGTTACACACCAAAGGGAAACAACATATCAAGCTCATCATGGGGGATTTCAATGCAAGAATTGGACAACAGGAACAAGGAGAGACATCGGTTGGTAAATACGGATATGGGGAAAGGAATGAACGTGGCGATCAACTCATCGAATTTGCAGAAGCTGAAAACCTTAGCATCATGAATTCATTTTTTAAGAAGAAACCGCAAAGAAAATGGACATGGAAACACCCAAATGGGGGAACTAGTGAAATTGACTATATCCTGGCAAACAAGAAATCAATTATTGAAGATTGCAGCGTACTGAACAGATTTAATACTGGAAGTGATCATCGAATGGTGAGATGTAAAGTGCACTTAAATACTAAATTAGAACGACAGAAGCTCATTAGGAAACAAGTAAGTAAGAGGGTGGATTTAATGAAACTGAAAGTAAATACCGAGGCATTCAAGTTGGAATTAAAAAATCGCTTTTCTGCACTGGAAGGACTTATTGAAGAAATTGATATCTCAGAAGCAAATGAAAACATTGTTAAGACAATAGTTGAAACTGCTGGGGAAATTGGTGGTGTAACCTGTAAAAAGCACAATAGCAAATTATCTGAGAAGACGAAACAGCTCATGAAAAGGCGAAGAGATATGAAGGTGGACAATCAAAATACCAGTTCCAGGATTGAGTACATAGAACTTTGTAAAACTCTGCGCAAAAGCATGAAAGAAGACATAAGAAAATTCAACTGTGAGCTAGTAAGGAAAGCCATTGAAAATAACAAGAGCCTTAGGGTTGTTAAAGGAAGTTTATCTGTTGGGAAGAAACACATCATTGCATTAAAAGGAGAGGATGGCACCGTAACAAGAAATAGGGAAGAAATACTTAGAAGAGTTGAAGAATTCTACAAAAAACTATATGAAAGTAACAGTGGATTAAACGAAGACTCTGAGATAGTCGAAGGAACAGCTCCTAAAATCTTAAAAGAAGAAGTTTCATTTGCAATAAAAAGTATGAAGAAAGGAAGAGCCCCTGGTGATGATGGTATTACATTAGATATCCTAAAAGAAGCTGGAGAATATGTAGAAGACATACTTGCAAAATTCTTTACCAAATGTCTTAACAGCGGTAACATACCAAACCAATGGGATTCTGCAACAGTAATTCTTTTGCATAAAAAAGGTGATAAAGAGGATTTGAAAAATTACCGACCAATTAGCTTGTTACCTGCTATTTATAAAATCTTCACAAAAGTGCTAACACATCGCCTGCAGAAAAAATTAGATGCAGCTCAACCAAGAGAACAAGCTGGATTTCGAAGTGGATTCAGTACAGTGGACCATATTCAAGTATTAAGAGAATTAATTGAAAGAACACATGAATATGAACTTCCATTGTGTGTTGCATTTATTGACTATGAGAAGGCCTTTGACTCTATTAAAACATCAGCAGTCATCAACTCTTTAAGATCAACAGACATTGAGGATGTGTACATTGACATGGTGAAACGTGTGTATAAAAATGCAAGTGCAAAATTTCGGTTACATAAAGATACCAAAACTATCAAAATTGGTAAAGGTGTGAGGCAGGGAGATACCATTTCTCCAAAACTTTTTACTTCAGCTTTACAGATGATTTTTCAGCTGATAAATTGGAATAACAAGGGAATAAAAATAAATGGTGAATATTTAAATCATCTGCGGTTTGCTGATGACATTGTTATTTTTTCAACGAACCCATCAGAACTCCAAGACATGGTACAGGAGCTCTCAACTAGAAGTAAAGAAGTTGGACTCAAGATGAACCTACAAAAAACTAAGATCATGTTCAATAATTTCGTAGAGGAAACAAAAATACAAGTTGACAACATTGAGCTAGAAATTGCTGATTCATATATTTACCTTGGCCAGCTGATTTCAATGGATGGCAACATTATGAAAGAACTCAACAGACGTATTAAACTTGGCTGGAGTGCATTTGGAAGAAACAGTTTTATCCTGAAGGGGAAATTGCCTTTGTGTCTAAAAAGAAAGGTCTTCAACCAGTGTGTATTGCCAGTCCTCTCTTATGGATCAGAGACATGGAGTCTAACAGTTGGAGCAATACGAAAGTTACAGACAACGCAAAGGAGCATGGAGAGGTGCATGCTTGGAATAACTAGGAGAGATCGAAAAAGAAACACTTGGGTGAGAGAGCAAACTAGAGTAGAGGACATCATTGTTAAAGTAAAAGGGCTGAAATGGCGATGGGCTGGGCATATTGCAAGAAGAACTGATCAACGATGGACAACAGAAATTCTGAACTGGATTCCAAGAGACCACCGAAGACCTAGAAAACGTCCTCAAACTAGATGGGTGGATGAAATAAGAAAACAGGTTGGGGTGACGTGGAAACGAATGGCCCAGGATAGACTTGTGTGGAAAGCATTTGGAGAGACCTTCATCCAGCAGTGGATAGATAATGGTTGAATATGATGATGATGATGATATATATATGTGTGTGTGTGTGTTATAAGATAAAACTATAGCTTTAAAAATGAAATTGGAGGGTGAAGTAAGGGGGATATTGAAAGAAAAACAAGACCCCACATTTCAAAGTTTAATACAGACATTTTTAGACAGGTATACGGAGGCTGAAACCAATCAAACAAGTGCCCATACCCGCTTTATAACCAACCCACACCTCCCCTTCATGACCGTTCGACAGTATCTGTCACAATGAGAGGCTTTATCATTTCAACTATTAAAAAATGAAAATACGAATGACCCAGCAATGAATAGATTGTGACTGAATATGTTAAAAGCCACTGCCATTGCAAATTTTATGCCTGAGATAAAACAGGGGGTAATAGTAAAGGATCCCAAAACATTTGAAGAGGTAAAACAGTTTGCAGTTTTAGAGGAAGAAGGAGTAGCAGCTGTACAGTAATCCTTTTCTTGATGAAATCCCATATACAGAGTTACCTCAAGTTTGCAATTTACAAAAAGGGGAGAAAGTTGATAAGCTAAAAGAAAATATAAACACATTAACAAATCAAATGCAAAAGCAAGTAGAGGAATTGAACAAATTAAAAACTACTGAAACCAGAGGCCAACAACACAACAACCAAATAGACAAAATGTAAGAGCAAGCCAGAATTACCAACCCCTCCAGTTTGCCAAATATGTAATAGGCGAGGACATACTGCTCTGTATTGCAGAGAAAGAAGGTACACAAATCAACGAACTTACAATTATCAACAGTATCAATCCAGATTTGGTAGACAAAACCAAGTCTCAGGGTCTCGTAATGTCGATAATAACTGCCAGGATACACGAAACTTTACCACAAGGTTCAATTCTGATCATCAAAATACCAACAGGAATCAAAACCAGGGAAACTGAACCCAGGGGAGGGAGAACAGGTACCTTCTGCCCTCTTGGCCAACCCCACTGTACCAAGCTTATATAAAAACGATATGACACAATCTTTGCCTGTAATATCAGGACTAATTAATGGAATTGCATGTAAAATTTTAATTGATACAGAAGCTTCTGTTAACATAATTCAAAATTCATTTTTAAAACGATGCAAAATTTTTCCAGACAGCATTCATTCTGAAAAAATCCAAATAAAAGGAATAGGATCACAACAATTTCAAATCTCAAGTAAAGCAAACATAAACCTTAAACTTAATAATAATTATTTCCCAACAGATTTTTATATTATGGAAAAGGATTTCTCAAACAGTTATGAAGTAATTTTAGGCATCTCGTTTTTAAAAAAATACAAATTTATAATTGATCTTAAACAAGGAAAACTCTTTAACGATAAAGTACAAATATCTTTAAACAAATTAACAAATACTACCTTTCCAATTAATTCACAAAATCAACCACTAAAAATAAACTCTTACTATGGATACCTAGAAAATAAAACTGTAATAAAGCCATTTTGTGAACAGTGCATATCAGTAAAGACCGCCAAAAATGTCAACATCAAATTTTCAACTCCTAGTATTCTGGTTCAACCATTTTCTGGTAACAGTAAAATTAAAAATAAACTTCTAATTATCACTTCTGTAAATAAATGGAACAGCCCCTCAAATAAAATTTGGGTGAAAATAGTTAATCCAAGTAATTATTCAATTCTTTTAAATAAAGGCATGAGGATAGTTGCTATAAAGCCAATAGTGACCACCAAACGTAAGCCAAAATATATAAACACAATTAATGAACAAGAAAACAAGCAAATGGATGACGAAATGTCTTTTGGAAGAGATGATGACTCTTTGGAATCAATGAACTACCCATTTTCTGAAAATAACCGGTTCAGTGAAAAAGGTTCTAAATACACTCACAGAGAGAGAGAGAGGACTGATTACCTGTAACTCAATGGTTAGATGGTTGTATTTTTATGGTGCAAGGACAACAACGGTGTATGTACAATTTTAAGAAAAAAAAATACAAAGGTAAAAATGTGTTAAATGTACAATGGAGCAAAACGATGCAACAATATTAGGTGAGATTTAAAAAGCCAATATTAAATAAAAAATTAAAAACGATTTCATAATCAAAAGAGTCACATAAAATGTCATGAAGGGTAAAATTATTTTGGTTAAAAGATGATGAACGTTGCTGGTTAAAATTTGAGCAAACGGTTCATCATATGTGGCACACATCGAGGCATTTTCTCCCCCTTTAAAAGATGTTGATGGGAGAAGTGTGTGTAGCTTAATGGTTAAAGCACTTGGCCCGCAACCAAGAGATGCGAAATCATACCCCCACCAAGTTTTCCGAAGAATGTCTTTTCTGTGAATTGTTGTACCATGAATACATGGTGTTATAATTATGAAGAATCATGTTGTGCCTTTTTAGTGGAATAGGTTCTGTTGATAGAATAGGTTGTATCATAAAAAGGCAAGTTTGGTAGATATTGCAAACCGCAATTTCTTAAGGGAAAAGTCATTGTTAATTGTACCTCAGATTTTACAAAGCTACATTTAATGGTGTAACTGCACGAGACGTTACCCACTTCTCTCACTATTCTCTAGAAATCACTGAATAGTGGACTAGATGGATTTGTGACGCTACGTAGTGTGACATCACATATGTGTGTAAGATGCAGTGAGAACTGGTTTGACATGCCATTTTCTGCTTACTTCACATTCGTTCGTTGCAGCGGAAATGTCTGAGCAATTGAATGTTATATTTTTTTATGGATTATGTATGCAAGGTAAGAAAAGTGTGATTGAGTGGTATATAAAAAAAGGGATTAATTGCATCTGAGTATGAATGACAAAAGTGCAAGAAGCCAATGAAAATGTGTGCATACTCGTTTTTTTTACTTTTTTAGGGGTGGAGGGAGAAGAGGAAAGGAAGAGGAGGATTATCTTTTTTTATTTAGGGTTTGGGAGGAGGGGAAGAGGAGGAATGAGGAAAATCCCCAAAAACGCTATAAACAACATGACGACTAGTCACCTTGTGAAGATTGCCAGTTTTAGAAACACTGGCTAGAAGATTGCCAGTTTTGGAAACACTATTTAGAATTGATGTGGGTAACGTCTCGGGAAGTGGCACCCATTTAATATTTCTTATGTTATACATAAGTTGCAACAGACCGCATCTATTCAATAAATATGAAGCTAAATTTAAATACAGTATTCTAAAATTCTGTACCTATGATAGGAATTATATATACCATTTCAACACATGAAATTAGTTTCAAGTATTTTAGGGTTTTAGATTGATAAGTGCTGCTGCAAAACCATTTAAACACAATGCCGATTTTCATATATTGGTATCTCTTTCATACACAGAAAATTATCGAAAATGTAAGTGGTTTTAAATCAGAGTTAGCCAACATATGGCCCGTGGGCCACAATTCAGCCCACCGAGAATATTTAGAATGTTTACCGAGAATATATGAGAACGTTTAGAATAAAAAAAAATGCAAAACAAGTATTTAATTTTTTTTTCAAGAAATAAAAAAAAACACGTAGGGACAGCATGAGTGGCCCCTTTCTATATCACAAGTAAAGGAACAAATAACTGAAAGAAACTGCAAAGGAAGGTTTTTCTAACAAAACCACTGCTGGCCCTCGAGACCAGTGAACTATTTTAAGTGGCCTGCTGCTCAAAAAGGTTGGACCACCCTGTTCTAAATCGATATTATGGAAAGTATTGCAAGTAACTGACAATAGCCTGATCACCTAGATAAAATTTGATATTTCCTTCTTATAGTGTCCTTGGCGAGAAACAGTTTCCGATTCATATAAGCAATTCAGTCAACATTCACATACAGAAGCAATATAATAATATTTTGCATTCAATATTTTATTAAATACCCGTTTGGTTACATAATTTATTTAAAATAAATAATATGTAGCTATAAACATACCAGAAATACATTTTTAACAGCCACTTCATACATTTTTAACGGCCACGGGTCAGCAAACTGTTAGGAATAATATGTCAAACATATCACCACGACCGACATGATTGTACATAATTACGGCCATTTTCACAAATCCTTTCAGAGGGTTATATACATATCTCTTGAAAAAACTATAACATCTTTATCCTCCGATGGCAGATAGAAAATAGTTAACTTAATAAATATTTAAACAACAACAAACTTATATTTTTAAAGAGAATATTTTTAACACACTTTAAAAGGGAAAAATCACCATGACAGAAATATGCCGATTTCCCTTTCTCACCAAGGCCACTATATAACAGGGAAGTATCAAAATTTGTTACACTTAAAACCAGTGGTGGCTGGCGGTCCACCTGCAGTATTGTACAACAACCAGTTTTTCATTACAAAGAAATTATGTTAATATTTTTATTGCAATTATTTTATTAGAATTGGTTATAATATTAGAGAGTTCATTTGTATTAATTTTTAAATAATTTGAAATTTTAGACAGTGGCAATTGTAATTCACATTAAGTTCCTTTTAATAATGTTAAATAATGCCTGGATAACTTTCCCCCACCCCACGAACACCCCCCCCAAAAAAAGGAAACAGCACTCGAGGGTTGTATTTTTACGGGCAAAAACATTGTATGAAACACCTTACTTCCGGACCCACGAGCCGCAACTGCTCAAATCAAACTAATTACTTTCACAGTTGTTATCATGATTACTGAGAAAGTAAATTTAATATAATAATTATTAACAAATCAAATGCAATCACAATGAGCAAAAATTCATGCAATTATTACCAAAAACTTCAATATATTGCGGAGATAAATTACAATTTGTTTTCTTAATAAGTGGAATTTTCTGTAATGAAATATTTAACATAAATAAAATTTGGTTGGTTGGTTATGTTTTTTATGGTGCAAGGGCAGCAAGGGTCATTCTGCACCAAACAAGGTGAGATCAAAGAATAGAACATGACATGAATATATTAATTTGGATATATAAATAATGCACCAACAAAAATAATAAAGAATAGTTGCTACATTAAGATCATAAAAAGCATAGGACATAATAACAACAGTAGATAAATAGTAATAATGTAATTTTTTTTTCTATTCCCTTAGGCAAATCCAAAAATATTCATAACACACACATAATGATACAGTAAATACTAGTATGTCAGAAAGACAAAGATGAATAAATAGTTTACTGGGTTTTGCAATTATGCAAGGACAGCAAAAGCCATGCTGCAATATTGACTTGGATATGTAAATAAAGTACCAAACAGAATAATAATCAGTTTGTTTGTTTTTTGGTTTTACGGCTCAAAGACTACAGTGGTCATGCTGCGCCGGGACCTACTGTTTTCCGAGGAATCCGAACCTCTTAAGGCCTAGGGAACCAAACCCCGGACTACAGTGAGCAGTGCGATCTTTATGAGATCTCTGAGTAAGCGTTCTTTTTGCACTGCTGGGAGTCGAACCCGGATTAGCGGCGCACTAGGAGAACGCGTTACCACACTGCGCCACCGCAGGGCCGAATAATAATCAGTAAGTACTGCAATGAAAATATGAAAAATATATAGAGAGGAATAATAGTATATAAATAAAAAATGCATTTTTCATTTTCAGTAAGTCCAAAAATATCTAAAATATATAATAATAATTCAGTAGATAATGGTGCTGCTTGTCAGGCAAAAAGATAAACAATTAGATAACTGATTTGGTTGTGTTATTATGCAAGGATAGAAAAGGCCATGTTGCAATATTGACTTGGCCATATAAATAATGTATCAACCAAAAATAATAAAGAATGAGTACTGCAAATAAAATCATGAAAAGTTTAGAAAATAATGATAACAATAGATAAATAATAATGTAATTTTTGGTAGATCCAAAATATGTAAAATACACAATAACAAAACAGTAGATATTAGTGACGTCTGAAGACACAATGATGAATGATTAGTTGGTTTTGTCACTATGCAAGGACAGCAAAGACCATGATGCAATATTGATTTGGATATATAAAAATGGTTGGTCGTAATTTTATGGTGCAAGGACAGCAAGGGTCATTCTGAGATGGATATACAAATAAAACATCAACCAAAAGCAATAAAAAGTATGTACTGCAATGAAAAACATAGAAAATAACAGTAAACTCTCAGTTTACGTCCTTTCAAGTCAGTGATAGAGCATTATCCATTTACTCTGTCACTGTTGGTTTAACAATGCAGTTTGTCGTGGCTTTCCTTTGCTTTTTGGTGGAGTGTAACCCTTGCTGTGGCACTATGTTTTTCGTAGGCACATTGTCGAGGGTCGCAGGAAGTTTTCGTTTTCCCGAACCAGAACGTATTGCAGCCACAACTGGAGTGACCGAATTCGCCTGTTTGTTAAAATAA
>QLNU02011219.1:0-12326 GCA_006491805.2 Dysdera silvatica
GTTCTTCAAATTTTTTGAAAACTTTTGATCTCAGAGGGGGGGGGTGCGGCAGCACCCTAAGCACCCCCTCTGGATACGCTCTTGGCGGCATAACATTTCCTCATTACCGCTACACCTTTTCAATGCGGCGAGCAGTACGGCTGCCGAATTGGAGGTTTGGGGAACGCTTTTCCTTTTTGATATCTTTCTGCATTATTGCAGGGCATTTTGAGAATTACAATTTTCTCCTTCAACAGTAAAATCCCAGACTATTATTATTATTATTTAATCATTTATTTGAGTGTTATAAGATAAGCTGTGATCATTATACTTCGTCTTAACAGGAACTCTAGAGGTGCCTTGTTTTTCATTTTTCGATTGTTGCAAGATGGATTGGGGTGTTGATTTTTTTACGGTGAGGTGGGGGGAGGCTCACGTTGCGACGTTCGCCCAGGGCGGCATATTTTCTTGCGCCGGTCCTGCATATAAGACTTGCTTTTTTTTTTTTTTATCTGGGTTGCCATCTGTTTCACATATAACTTTATCTATATGGATGTGAATTTGCAAAACTCAGTTATATATGAAGCTTAGCAAGGTAGTTGGCAAGTCAAGGATACAGACTCTTACCTTCTGAAATCCTGGTAAGCTAAGGTCCTGGTTTGAACTGGAAGTCCCGAAATTGACTGAAATGAATCCATGCAATTAACCTCTCCATAACCCTGTAGCGTAACAATTAAAAAATTATGGGGGGGGGCCCTCAAGTGGAGTTATGAGGGAGGGCCGTCAAATTACTTTACAGGTTATGTGATGAAATGTGAGAAAATAATGTGTTTTGATACTAGTATATATATTTATATATATATATACACACACACACACACAAGTAAATACGGATACATGCTGAAGAAAGACAAGAGAAACCTACATAAAGTCTCCCACCTCATGTACGTAGATGACATCAAGCTATACGCGCCAACAATCACCCAACTCCGACAACTCATCAGTATAACAGAGACATTCTCCAAGGACATAGGAATGGAATTCGGCCTCGATAAGTGCAAAATACAGAAGAATAGCAAAGAAGATTTACCAGGCATCGAACTCGAAGACGGGAGACTACTGAAGATCTTGGACGAGGGCGAAACCTACAAATACCTAGGGATAATGCAAAAACGGCAGCAGGAGCACAAGAAAGTCAAGGTCCAGCTCACGCAAGCATTCCAAGAAAGACTTAGAAGCATTGTGAAGACGAAACTGAGCGGGAAGAACACCACGCAAGCAATTAACGCATATGCGGTACCAGTGCTCACCTACTCCTTCGGGATCATCAAATGGTCCAACACTGAATTAGAACAACTCCAGCGGAAAATGAGAACCATCCAGAGAAGAGCTGGACAACTACACCCTGCAACGGCAATTGAACGGCAAACACTACCCCGGGAAGAAGGAGGACGCGGACAAGCGGACCTCAAAGACTTACATGACAAGCAGATCCAGAGCATGAGGCAATACTTCCAGTTGAAGAGTCCCCGATCGCCACTCATCCAAGCCATAATACAAGCAGATGCAAATTACACGCCACTAAACCTGTGTAGTACCGAAGAGCGTGTCCTCGAAACAGCCAATGAACAGAAACTAAGAACTTGGGCCGGAAAACCATTACATGGCAGGCACTATAATGACCTGCAACAACCACACGTTGACAAAAAGGCATCAAATTCTTGGCTGGCCAAAGGCACTCTCCAGCCAGAGACAGAAGGATTCATGCTAGCCATCCAAGACCAAGTGATCGCAACAAGGAACAATCAGAAATTCATCCAGAGAAAAGACATAGAAAGCGACAAATGCAGACACTGTCATGCGGCATCGGAGACAATCCAACACGTGATGGCAGGATGCAAGATCCTTGCGCAGTCAGACTACAAACATAGACACGATCAAGTAGCGAAAATAGTCCACCAGAAATTGGCAGCGAATGCTGGCTTTCTGACAGAAAAATGCCCGTACTACAAATATGAGCCAGAGACCGTGCATGAGAACGAAACACACAAGCTTTACTGGGATAGAGCAATCATAACAGACAAGACAGTCCCACATAACCGTCCTGACATAACCCTCGTCGATAAATCGAATAAGACCACGTACTTAATCGACATAGCAGTACCCAACACCAATAACATACAGACAACCTACACAACGAAAATCACCAAGTACCAAGATCTCAGACATGAAGTACGAGATATATGGGGTATGGAAAAGATCTTCATCATCCCGTTAGTCATCTCAGCAACAGGGATAGTACCAAAAACGCTTGCGACGAATTTGGAGATACTCAACATTGACCCAAACACCTACATTGAAATACAAAAAGCCACAATCCTAAACACGTGTCACATTGTCAGGAAGTTTCTAGACATGGCACATTAAGAAGTGATGTAAAAAGAGGCTTGGGAACATGGCGCTCTGCCCGTCCCAAAGCCTGTTTCCGCCAAGAATGGGCGAGGAAAACTTTTATATATATATATATATATATATATGCATACAACCCCCTTGATTTTATTTCAATGTTTTAATTTAATAAATGCTTAAATATTCTAGGTTATGTAAACAATATTTATTAATTTCTTAGGATGATTCTCGATTTTCAACGAAACGGAACATCAGTGTTTTAAAATGCGATACTATGATTTCTTACAAGTAATGTCCTAAAAAGAAAAAAAACGGATAATTCCTTATCTTTATCCACGGTTTGTAAAAGATCTTTCTGTAGACCTGCCCCCATCAGTTGGCAAATAAGTCTCCCTATCGATAATTATATATATATATATAAAAACACTAGGTATCGGCTTTCTAATTGGTTTGGATATCTAGGACAATACTTACCAAATAACGATCTGCCATCATTCCCACTGCCCCCCCGCTGCAAAAGAACACACACACAAATAACGATCTATGCGTCAGAAGAGCCGTTTTCAAATTTAGTTATCTGTAAAATTACTAAAGAGTGGATTGCTAATAATTGCGTCGCTATCTAATGTTTTTTCAACCTATATGCACTGTAGATTGGTCAGATACAAGCTTAGACACCGTGTCACCAAAAAGTATAGTTCAAAAGAGACAGTTGTAAAACTGAGTGGCGTCTCTGTTTGTTCAATGCCCACTTACAAGATTGTGCATATACTCGCTGATAATAAAACTAAAATTGGACAAAAAGTATTTTACAGATAACATGCTAAGTGGTGTCGGTGATTATGACAATGGTTAAAAGCTTTCCGCATCATTTAGGTATTGCATATATAACCTAAAGATGACTTTTGGTTGTACCAATGCGATAAACTGTTTCTAACTATCAGGCGATTACACAAATGGCTATTTTCTTCACCGTTGGCGAGGCCACACACGATGCACAAAGCCTATACAACAAAACTTTGTTGTTAGTCGCTCATTCTTTCCTTAGACATTCATACAGATCATTTCACTGTCTCTCTACGGAATTGTTTTTCGACATATTACGATATGAGTTCCAACGTAAGTATTCATTTCCTTTTTTTTTTCATTCGATTTTATTCTAAATTATTACTTTATGTATATAATACTTTATCATTATATTTTTTTATTAAGGATCTATGGCCTAATATGGACATGTTCCAAGAATATGTAGATAGGGACAACGAGGAAGACACTTGCATAAACCATGTAAGTAATCTTTTTTTTAAATATTTTTTTCATTCCATTTTATTCTAAATTCTTATTATTTTATATATAGATATATGTTTGTTTGTGTGCGTGTGTGTTAACGTTTTATTTTTTATTAAGGATCCATGGTCGGATATGGATTTGTTTCAAGAATATGTGGCTAGGGACGATGCGAGAGATGCCTACATAAACCAGTTTGAGAACCAGGTTGGAGCAGGAGATGATAATGTACGTTTCCTTGAGACGTTTAATTTTTATTTTTCTAGGTGGTGTCACATATTATTCTTGTATTTAACGATGGTTTTCTATCTACAGTTTTGTTGTTCATATTTTATTTAATTTATTTTTTGAAGATTGACCTTCCCTACGTTTTGAGAGAGAGCTCCTATCATTTCAACAGACGTTTCCAGGCACAACAAATCTCCTATGAGGCACGCGTGAATGCAAGTCAAATTCCTGAAGGATATCGGGGAGGAACCGTGAACGCAGCCCTTGACTTCATACGCCTTTTAATGGTAGCATTAATAGCGGCTACCACAAGGGATTTCACCGATAACGATCTCATACGGTAGCTAGTTTTTTTCTTACGAGTATTTTCCAATAATTTTACATATTGTATATATATATATATATATATATATATATATATATATATATTTGTTTTATCCTTGTTTCCATCTACTACACGATATAGTAAGGATTTTAATTTCTTTTACAGTTTTTGTTACTCATTGCAGTTTTTTATTTTTTCAAAGTGTTTGTATCTTTTTTTATAAAAGTTATTGGTTATTACAGGTCTGATGTCGACATTTTAAGACGTTTTTGTACCATGTTCAGGGAGAACTTCATCAAAGTTACAAACGTGGATCCATTCAACCACGTGACAATCGCCAGTGTCTGCATGTCCAGCTACAGGACAAATTTTTTATCGGACAACACTATTGGCGTGGTCCCACAGCATGGGTACTTGAATCATAGAACTCATAGTGCTTCATCTGTACATTGGCTTGATTGGATCAGCCAAAAGGAAGGAATAGCCATACAACATGCCCTGAATGGTTTAGGGGAGAAAAAGATTTCAGGAATATCTGTTGACGGATTTTGTATAGAGACAAACACTGTCTATCAATTTCAAGGTTATTTTTTTCCATGTGTTAATGTTTTATTATTTATATATGTATAATAATAATAATAATAATGAAACAATGATACGTATATTTTATTTTTTAAATCTATAGGCTGTTTCTTCCACGTCTGCATCCAATGTTATCCTGACCAGGACGTTGTCAACCCCATACAAGACAGACAGATGGTGCAGTTGTATGAAGAAACTCTGACAAGATCCAGATCAATCCATGCTCTGGGGTTTAACCTGGTCGAGCTGTGGGTGCATAACTTCCTCAAAATGGTATCCAGCGATCTAATGATGAGGAATTTTATAGCAAACCACGAAGTTGTCCCTCGCTTGAATCCCCATGATGCAGTTTTTATAGGACGAACCAATGTTCCAAGATCTTTCTACGAAGGTACAGCGAAGTATATCGATTTTACAAGTCTGTACCCTTGAGCTAATAAATATTGCAAGTAAATATACTTTTTTTTAAATACATAACAATTATCGTTTTCAAGAGGTTTTTTATTTTTTACAGTTTAACGAAAGTTCTATTGTAGAGTATTTCATAAAATTTTGCGTTTTTTCCTATCCGAAGAGTCTATATCTTAACTTAGGTATCAGCTTGTGTTATAATATCCTTTTTTGTCAAAAGTTGTATTATAATGTACTTTTTAAAAATTATATGCTTTAGCAATCATACGAACAAGGATTCTATATTATAATTTAGATACCCCGTAGGACACCTTCAAATCATGACAGAGGGTTTTTAATCTGCTATTTTGGCATTATAAAATGTACAATATTACCTCCAAGAAATCTGTACATCCCGGTCTTACCTTTTCAGTAAGATATATTTTCTAATTAAAAGTTTTGTTTCTGTAAAAAAGAAAAAAACTTATAATGACGTTTAAACATGTTTATGGTTTCTGATAATAACATAAACATGTTTATTATTTTTTTCATATTTTTTCTAAAAAATGCATATATATATATATATTGTTTTTTATCTTTCTAGATCTCAAGGTAAATTAACATTCCCTCTGTGTCGAACCTGTGTAGGAAGCCGGCAACAAACGAAATGCACACATATTGGTACAGAGAGTGCTATCACCGGGACTTGGACCACAGAGGAGGTGAAAATAGCTCTCAGAAAAGGTTACGAGATCTTAAAATATCATGAGGTATATATCTATAAAGAACCTTAAAATATCACGATGTATGTATCTATATTATGAGATATGTATGAGGTATGGTTTTTTTTGTTTTTTTTTACAGGTTTACCATTTTGAGGAAACGATGACTGGTTTGTTCGGCGATTATATAAACATATTCCTGGAAATTAAGCAGGAATCCAGCGGCTTTCCATTAGACTGTGTCACTGAGGAAGATAAAGCCACGTACATACAAGATTACCTGGACATGGAAAATATACAGTTAGATCCAGATAAAATCAAAGTCAACTTGGGCATGAGAGACGTATCTAAATTATGTCTTAACAGGTACATTAAAAAGTGTTATTTTTCTTGTTTTTAAAAGAATGGCTATCTCGTGTCTATAAATATGTTCTTTTTTTCAAAAGAAAAGTGTTTAACATACGTCTCTTTATAAACATTTTTTATACACAGCCTATGAGGACGATTTGGTATGCAGGTCAACAAGGCGCAGTTGACATTTGTAACAGATCTACCGCAGATGACAAAGATGTTTGCAGATCCAACGATCGAGGTATTTGTTTGTTTGTGTGCGTGTGTGTGTTATAATATTGACAGATGTTGAGCATATTCTTTTTTAGGTCTCAGATGTCTTTCTGCAGTCAGAAAAAATAGCTGCTATCCAATGGCGGTATAAACAGGAATTTGCCCTCCAAACCGATAAAGTGAACGTATTCGTTGCAGCTTTCACGACTTGTTAGGCCCGTCTCAAATTATACGAAGAGTTGGAGAAACTAGGACGCAATGTTCCATACTTTGATACTGATAGGTTGTTTGAGTTTAAAAAAATACATTTTTTTTACGTTTTCAAACAAATGTTTCAACATGTTTTGCTTATTATTGTATCATCATATATATCAGTGACGGTACTAATGATCCAGGAGCTGGTCGGTATCTTGGTAAATTTGTAGACGAGATTGAAGGGAATACAATAACCAGGTTTATATGGGGTAATTATGTGATACTGATTTAGTATATGTTTTAATGAATTGTTCATCTTTTTCATATCCATTAGAGCATTGTTTTTTTATATTGTTTTTCAGGAGGCCCGAAACACTATTCTTTTATCAGGAGTGATGGACTACGTGTATCCAAAATAAGAGGGTTTACACTTAATTTTCACAATAGTCAACAAATTAATTTTGACAGCGTCGCAGCTCTCGTAAAAAATCTGGACATGGAAGGCTTTATAATAACACACAATCCAGCAAAAATAACCAGAGATGCAAAACGTAGACGAGTGTTGAATAAGCCCGAGACCAAGGTCTATCGACTCGTCTACGACAAAAGAATTCTAGACCCCGCAGATTATAGCTCTTTACCCTTTGGTTATTAGAGCGAATGAATTTTTTTCAATAGATTTATCTTTTTTATGATTTTTGAAAAAATTACATGTATCTTTTACAGGTATAATCCCATAATATTGCTTTTTTTTTAGACCCTTCTCTTTCCCAGCAACAGATGTCGCCATTCAGTCCAGTGTTTTTTTGTTTTTTTTCTTTCAAAAAGACAGCAAATTTCGGCAAAAATCCTCTTATTTCATGTATCCCATTCGACGATAACACCATTTCTCCAAAAAATCACTCAACTCCCCGCCCCTTCTATCTGATGCTAACGCTCCGGCGTTGCATGTTTTACAAAAGCCACACAATTCTACCTCGTCGTCCCATCTAAAGACAGCATTTAAAAGGTTCCTGCAAAACCACTTAGCTCCCCCAACAACCCCTCAAACTCTAAAGATAATGCTTTATGGAACCTGTTTGTGACGTATCATCGAGAGGATGTCCCATAGCAAGTTTGAAGAAACAACTCATTATTCTCGCAGCTATCCCAGTATCCAACAGCTCTTTTATTTCCTCACTTTAAAAAATGAAACGTTCTCAACAATCATCCATCTCTACAGTTGCTAAGCATTCTAAAACCAATGTAAGTTTTCACTTGAACTATGTTTTGAGATACATATTGGTTAAATGTGTATTTAAAAAATTAATTCTGATCATCTTTACTTTAGAAATTAATTTTAAACATCTTTATTTCAAAAAATTGATTTTAAACGTCTTTAATTTAAAAAAAATTATTTTTAAACATCTTTAATTTAAAAAGAAAGGACTTTAAAATATAATAATTTGTCAAAACAAAATGCTTTGAACGGTTTTTTTTTCAATGCTAGTTAACTATATTTTTTCCCAATGTATTGTATCAGCTTTCTTTTTCCGATTTGTGATAAATAAACGTGTTTAGATGCTTAATTTTTTTTCTCTGATGTAGGTACCATTGCTCGACTTCGACTGTAATTCAATGGGACTCATTCCCGATTCTGGACCGCTGTTTCATAATGCTGACGATTTTGAAAATAGAGCTATACCCGAACTGGTGATGATCTCGGATGACGACGAAGGTGCAGAGGTACCTAACGCTTTGCTTGCCAGTACCGTACCTGTTCAGCCACCACCCTGGGATTGTACACCAACTGTTGACGTAATACCATGTTCACCGATTCCACCAATTTCGCCATTTGTATCTATCGACCAAACTCTTCTTAAAAGCGAGACGGTTCCTGAAACGACACATCTTAGATCCCCTGCTAAATCGGACATTCCATGTGTAGACTTTGCCACACAGGATGTGTTTCCGACGTTAGACATTCCGCAGGATTTTGTCCAGCTCGGCAACAACACCTTGTTTGGGGCCAGTGTGTTTATGGACTCCGTAAAGATTCACATAAGAGAATTTAAACAAGGTGAGCTGAATAATAATAATAATAACGTTAGTTTGTATCCGACTAAGGTCGGAATTACAATGTCAGCCGAGGTTTTCCAAATATTTAAACAAAAAGCGGCGTGCTTTAAACATATGGTTTTAAACGAGGCCTTGTACATCGCGGACAAGATTTTCATTTGTACAGTTCCTGGAAAAGGTGTTGACGAGCCAGATGTTAATTTCCAGTATTTATTTAGGGATAAAGCTGATGTCTTACAGCTCAATAGGGTCCCTCTAATCTTAAATCATTCACAGTTTATCACAATGGATTTAAATATCGACATTGTGGAACATTCTGTTGCTAAAATGGATGCCAAAGAATGGTTTAAAATGGATGTCTTACAATTTTTACAAAATGCAAAAAAGGGTAGCGAGGTTCACATCACCCACGAAAATCTAAAATCCTGTTTATGTGACATTATGCATGAGATGATTACTGATGATCTATATAAACACATAGACATAGAGTGTGTGGGTTGTGAAAACTGCATGACTTTGCAGAACACAGGTTATTGCACGAAACCCTTATATACAGCGAAGGAATATTTGCAAAAATGTAGAAACGATTGTCATGTATGTTTCGACCTCGGTGAAAACCCTTTGAACCACAAATGCTCCTTCGCCAGACATGCGGGAATGCATTTTCAGAAAATTGTCAAAGAATTTGATGTTATAAAAATGGCCGAACCTATTGTTCTAGACTTAATCGATTTTAGTCATGTAGCGATTATAGAATTTGTAAAGACGTTAAATCTCTGTGAAACCCTGTATGATGTATATTGGACTTTGATTATGAAAGAGCTCATGTATGCATCGTGTGATGTCGTTTACGTTTGTTGTTTGTAAAAACATTTTACGATTGTCTTTGAGATAAAAACATTAAATGTTGTCTTGTACAGAAGAATCAAGGCCTGTATATGTTTTTTTTTTTAATTTGAAGAAAAATAATTAAAATCTTGATTATTTTAAAATACATTTGTACCTGTATTTATTTAGTTAAGATTTTTTAATTAAGATTTTTAGCAATGTCTTTACTTTAGACAGATTTCTGGTTAAGATTTTTTAATTAAGTTTTCTAGTTAAGATTTTAACTAATACAGAGTAATATTTTAGCTAATGCAGATTAACATTGTTTACAAAATAATAACAGACAGTTTGAAAAATTTTAGAAAAAAATAATTTTTAATAACATCTTTTTTCGGTTTACGAACACCATATCCAAGTTGTGACACAATTTTCTTATTTTGAGCAAATTTTGTAGGAATGTTCATTTCTTTCAAGGCTAATATAACTTGTTGATTGGGGGTTGGGAAATCTTGGGTCTATTACGTAGTAAATTGTCAATTAAATCTGCAACATGGGTATTTGGAAGCATTTTGTTTTTATAAACGAGTTCTCCACTGGGCATCCACGACAGCACATTGGGGTGCAATTTGATGAAATCAACAATATTTTGGGTCTTCTTCTGAAAAGTTTTTGGCGTACTTTGAACCATAAATGTTTCATAATACGAAGTCTCCGCTTTTACAGGTAAGTCCAGCTTTTTTATAGTTGTTTCAGGTTCTTTGCTGACTTTTTCCAATTGCACCGGAGGATTAAAATCGTCCATTTTTAAACGTTTTTGAAAGAGTTCTAAATAATGCTTTAATTCCTGTTTGCTGAATAAAATCTTTTTTAATTGTAAATCAAGTTCACTTAAGTGATCCCCAGGGATGACATATTTTGAATAACGCTCTTCCGGTACGAGCACCAATTTTTTAGCAAATTGAATGTTTCCCCTACTTAGCGATAAAACTAGTCAGCGCCGTTAACACAGCCGGTAGCAAAAATCCTAAAAATCCTCCCTCTTGAACAATTATTTTCTTCTTACGATATAGCGGGATTTTCTTATTAGCCAATGACCTCAAAGTGTTTTTATAGGGTTTCAATTTCCGTTTCAAACTATGTGAGACATGCACGTTTCCACGTGTGAGTGTGTTCAAGACACACTCACACAATGCTTTATTTAATGCTGGAAGAGGGTAATTTTTGAAGGAGTCCTTTTCTTAGCTTTTTACGACACAGGCATATGAGACGTAATTGTTTTATGTCTGCATTGGACAAAGTCATTTCTACAAATACAACGTTGAGTATAATGAAAACGATTTTTAATGTAATGATACCCACCGTGAGGCGAGAGAGAGAGAGAGAGCAGTGTGAGGCCCCCGCGTCGTGGGAAGGAGGTAGGGAGGCCTCGCACCGCGGGAGGGACCCCCATAGTACACTAGGCCTAGCTAGCTAGCTTAGCGTTGCTATTCTAGTAAAACTATACTTTACCTTCGCTATATTTAGCCGCGCTATATATGTACATAGAACTGGGAACGTGTCTGGTAAATGTATTCAGTTTGATTCGGAAATATATTGGCACGCAATCGAAAATCTTCGTGTGGTTTTGGATGTAAATCCACCATTAAATAAGAATACGGATCTTTGGTGGCATCTGCATAAACTTCTTGAAGAAACTTAAAACGTGTTGGGTACAACTGTTTTCCCAAGTGATTCACTTGAGACATGTCTCGGCGATTTTTAAATAACACTAAATAGTGAGCATTTAACGATATCTCCCGCATTTCTTTTCCTTTATGAAACAGATTTTGGCTGATCAGTATGACGGACGTATTGAAGTGGTGGGACTCTCGGGTAAACAGATGAGTCACGCGCTTATCATTTCCACACTTTGACATTAAATCGTCTATTATAAAAAGCGTGTTGTCCCCTAAATAATTTTTAAAGTCCGTAGGTATTCCTTCAATAAATTCAACATTGATATTTCGTCATACAAATTTTGATGAACTCCATAAAACCATACAATCTTTTCTGGAGGTGGACAAATCAGTTTTTTCACCTGCGTTAAAATATCTCGAACAAAAAAAGATTTCCCCGTACCCGAAGGCCCTGCGATCACACATGTGAATGGAGCATGTAGTGCAAATGACGTCATGATGACAAATGATTGAAAAAAAAGGACAGGTTTAACTATTTTATTATTTTTTCAATTAAAACTCCTTCAATTTTACAAGTATCCCAAAACGGGTTTTCACAAAGTTGTACACGCGTTTATCATTGGCTGAACATTTCGGATCAAACATGGTTACAATATCTCGCAAACTGCGCCCGCGACACCTAGAATATAAGAAAAAGACACAAAATTGTCCACGAACGGATGTGTTAACACATTGTAGGGGCACGTCGTTATATTCGACTGTTTTAAAGTTTTTCATCATCTGGAATATGGGCCCCTTTAAAGAAATGAGGCGAATGTCCGTAGGAATCAAAAAATTTTGCGCGTGTTGCATCTCATGTACATAGACACCCAGTGGCTTCCAGGTTTCGAAACAGGGTCCACGTTCGCTACTAAACAAACAGGGTAAGTTGGCAGTTTTTTCGGTAATCTGTTGCTAGGATACACACCTAAGAAAGGCGGCCGGGTATAGGGGTCCCGCTGTAAAATACCCGTAAGCTGCTCCGTGTCCATCTTAGTTTGAAAAATCACAAATCACGTTTCTGGATTTTGTAATCTCTATCAC
>QLNU02011220.1:0-17163 GCA_006491805.2 Dysdera silvatica
AACGAAGTATTTCGGGCCCAGGCCTCCACAGATGAGCCCAAACTCATTTCTAAGCTGCATCGCTATAAGCAGATCGTGGTTATAATTAAAGCCTTAGAACAGTAAACAATCCCATCACGTAATCAATTCCGCAAGAAATTCATCCTGTAATCAATTCCGTAACAAAATCAGCCCTCAATTTTGTATAACAAAATCATTATGCTGAATAGCATTCAATACGCTGAGTACCACGCTATATTGTGTATCACACCTCTGTATTTGCAAGTTAGGACAATTTTATTCATAAGTTGCAGTTAAATATAAAATTTTAGCTTAGATCTAGCATTTTAAGATTCGTGCAGCATGACCTTTGCTGTCCCTGTGCCATAAAAGCCTAAATAGCTGACTATTTTAAGCTAAGGACAAGGCATTATTTAAACAAGAAATAATAATCGAAATTTGACATTTTTTTAAAAATATTTAACGAGCATATAAATTAATGCTAATTGGGGCATGATCCAGGCATTGCAAATGCAAGAATCTGTTTCTGGGAAGTACGTTGAAAGTGATTAAAGGGTTTTCATGTCAGTTAATATCAGCACAAATGTGTCAATTCTCATCTTATCGAGATATCCCCAATGATTGGTTTAATCTCCGTGTTTTTGCAAATCATGGAGTTTCTTCGATGAACTAAGATGCAGCTGTAACTTCGCGAAAGACTTTATTTTCACAGTAGGCTACTTATGATAAGTTACTAGGTTTTAATAAACACCAAATTCATAACCAGATGAAAAAGGACCTTGTCTTTCCTAAGATTTTTAAAATAACTATCTAAAAATACTTACAATTTCTAACAATTGTGTGACGTTTCCAAAACAATGACGAATCTCCCTTCTCTCAAAATTGTTGCGGTTTATCTTCCTACCATCGTCATAGAAAAACAAAAAAAAAAAATTCCATAACTATGCATTGTTACTGTAATTTAGCCTGCGTAAGACGCCAACAAAGCTCATATTTACTAAAGTTGTGTGGTGGCCTCATCAAAAAACGTCGACAGCCTCAAGCGGCCATTACGGTCAGGTTACTACTGTTCTATTTTCGACTTTTCAAGTTTAAAGCTTTTGTGTTTCTAGGTGAGGCACTATGGGTAATAGATAATCCAAGTCCAAATTTTAATCCAATCTTCAGGCTTTCCTAATCTCACCTTGTTTTTGAACATACCTTTTTTTGAAAAGTAACCGTATTAGTACCGCCTAATCTGGCAGCATCGTCACAATTTACGTTATAAGTGTTTTGTGCTTCTACGAGAAGGCTCAAACACACAGAGAAGTAGAACAACATTTACATTCAAAACGCGTTGTTGCTATTAATAAGAAAATAAAAAGTAGCATGATGAAATATTATCATTTCCGTGTTTAATTTTTCCATCACGCTACGTAGATTATTTAGAAATTTCGGGGATACAAAACCGTAGATGTAAGAGATATATTAATATTCGTATTTAAGAGTTTTTGCTAGAACCGCAACTAAGAGGCGCTGAATGCTTTCGTCATTTGTATGATGGAGTCTAACACATCCACTATTGCAGCTCCACAATAATTCTTTCTCAGCGGTATACACACACACACACACATATCCCATTTGTCACTCCCACCTTCTCCACAGGTTTTCCAGTGGTGGTCGTTATCGTCCTACTTTTGGACGCATGCACTTTATATTCCATTGTGGGCTGCGGTCATCAGCAGAAAATGGTTGAACAGCTTTGTATGTTTCCTTCATCTCATTCAGAAACGTAAAGCGATATTATCGTCATATTTAATTAATTATTTATTTAGGGCCCTTCGGAGGTGAAGTGGTAAAGCATTCGCCTAGCCTGCCGTTTACTTGGATTCAACTCCCATCGGTGCGGGGGGGAGGGGGGAGAAGAACAAGGCTTACCGGCTAATGACTCAGTGTAGTTCGGGGGATGGTTTCTTAGGTCTTAAAGCAGTGTTTCCCAAACTTGGGTTGCTTACTGACCACTTTAAGAATTCCGTCATTTATCGCGGCCCACCGAGGGTGATTTCTCCTTCCCGTATTAAAAATATTTCCTGAAATTAAAGTTGCCAACTAGGGCTAATAATATTAAGTCGTAATCACTCCTAGCTACCGTCATACTGAACCACCCCCCACCACGCCTTTCCCAAGGAATGGCACAACCAAAGTAACCTCGATTTATGTGTGTTATTGGCAGGTTTATATACATATTTCATGGATCTTGAGAATGAAAAATATTTCTATTCATCCTTGAATATAATTTGTAGTCAATTTTAACACCTTTGCGGTAAATTTTGAAGATTTTTAAGTTTTTTAATTTAAAAAATACCATCTTTTAGCAGAAAGTCTCTAAAATCGCTGACGATGTTTTTAAAATATTGGTTAGTTATCAAACCGACATGAAACAAAATATTTTTTAGAATAATAATAAAGAGAGTATAAGTTACGATCTTATTTCGTCAAATTTATAATGAAAATGACATCAGTAATTTAATAAAATAATAATAAGCAATGTAGACAGCACGGGTGTATTCAGAGGATTCAAATCTTTCACGAAATGCCGTAAAGTAACGTTTATAACAAGTAATATTTATGAGAAATTCTGTAAATCTCACCAGAACTAAATTCTAGCTATTGCCTTCTATTTCTTTTTTTTTTTTTTTTTTTTTTTAATTTGGTGATAATCCTGCTGACCACATAGTAATCCGTTGCGGACCACACTTTCAGAAACACTATCTTAAGGGATTGTGTTTTCTCAGAAAAGTGTAGTTCCCAGCCAGGGGCGGCTTAAGGGCCGGACGAACCGGATGGCCGCCCGGGCCCCGTTTGTATGAGGGCGCCAAACTGGAGTCAAGTTTACATTTTTTTAATTGACCAATGGTAGAAAATCTTTTTAAAAATAGACAAGTTTAAAGAAATTCTTTCAGGGGCCTTTGGTCACTTTTATAGGGTGTATGGCTCACTGTACATCTGTGAAAATCTTCCGTTTTCGCCGGAAGGGGCGCCAAAGAGCAGTCCGTGCCAGGCCGCCCCTGCTCCCGGCGGAGTATGACCCTTTCTGTCCTTGCGCCATGAAAACGCAAACAAGTGTTCATTTTTTTAACTTTCCTCACTTTTATAAATACGTACCGAGCGAGTCGTCAATTTCCAATGTACTGGAACGAGCACAAATCAACAACATTGAGAAAAACCTGCTCCAATTATAATAGACAAGAATTGCGTGAGATTAATAAATGTCAAGTTTGGAAAGAAAAAATCAAAAAGCAAACAAACATTTACATTATTAAACACTTAATTAATTTGAGAAAACAGGTTTACATATTGAAGGGTAACCATAAAAGCTACATGAAGCAACTATAATGAAGAAAACCTCTACTTCTAAATTTTAATTATTTAACGGCCATACGACTACTGTCAACAAAAAGACAAAGTAGCTGTTTTTAAATTCCTTATTTTATTGATTTACAAATCCTGAAACGAGTGAGAAGATTACCCAGCTTTAGATTAAAGATCGAAAGCTTTTGGATCTTTAATTAGCGTTAAAACAAAACTTTTTATATTTCAATAGTAAAAATTTCGAATCCTATCTTATTCGTTATTGTTTTATACCAGCGTCAATAGTAAGTGTTCCCCGAAGGTACGCGAAAAGGTTTCAAAGTATGGGGGAAAAAATCCAGAAACGTTACACTAAAAAAACAAAAGCCATAAATCGTATTTTTTTAGCTTAAATATGTATATAAAAAAAAATAAAATTACTGAAGACATTCTTCATATTATTTTTGTCTAAAAAGGCGGTATTTTGGTACAACACCCTAAAAAAATTGTTAGGCCTTCAAGGGAGACGATATTTTTCTTTCATGTGCCAAGACTATTCATAGGAATAATTGAGATGATGTAACCGGAGGTTCAATATTATGTTCGATTCAAAATTGATATTACTGAAGAATAGTACTTTCTAGATCCGTGTACTCACGATCTCAGTTTGAGAAGACTATTGCAAAGAGTTACACCAATGGTTTTTAAAATTTCCTAAACCACCTCCATGTTACTTAACGAATTTACTTCCAACGTCTTCTCTATTTCAAAACTTATCCCCATCGCCCCCTTTCTTATCCAAAATTCTATACTGCGCCAAAATTTGGCGCAGTATAGCCCAGATGCTCTTGCGCCATAAAAAAGCCAAACAATCATTATCCAAGAAAAAGTTATTCAAGTTATTAGTTGGCATAATAGCAGGCCCGACGACAGAGGGAGGAGGAAGACAGGCAATTGCCCAGGGGCCTGATCCTAATGGACGTATGTCAAGATACTTTAACGTACGGGTCCCACAGAAAAATAAAATATCCACGCGTCACGGAACAGCTCCTTTGACTCACGAGCTTGCATTTCTCCCCTCATAAAAACAAAAGGACAGCGATTTAAATTAGCTTATTAATTTATCATAAAAATATTTGATTCAATTAAATCGGAGCTGTAAACTTTTTTTTGCAAAAATGAAATGACACACTCAAAGGAGGTAACATTATATTGAGAGGGAAAATATTAGTTGTTCAATTGCTAGATCCACACCATTGTGTATCTCCAAGCCCTTTATTTCCTCTGGAACCAAATTCCGATCTATGACTCCTTCAACCCCAAAAAGCCTCAAGAAGCTGGAGGAGATAGGCCCAAGGCATTGTATTCCAAACCTATTGACTGCTCCCAGAGAAAGATGAGGTATCTATTACCATTCTAGACATAGAGCCTGTTAATCAGCAACTAGGGGATATTATGCGTTTTATTTACATGGAAATTAAGAAAACTGAGGCAGCACATATCTTATAGACAGGATGGTTTCTTAATTTTTGAAACCTAATTATACGATGTTTTTAAAATCAATATAAAAATTCAGTGAACGTTTAAGAAAACGTATATCAAGAATGTGTTCAAATTTTGTTTTATTCTGATAAAAACTTCGCAAGTTACAAAAATTTTGTGTTTTTTCGATATAACATTAGTAATAAAATCCTGATTTAACGACTGCTAATCACACGTACGCATATATATATATATATATATCATCATCATCATATTCAACCATTATCTATCCACTGCTGGATGAAGGTCTCTCCAAATGCTTTCCACACAAGTCTATCCTGGGCCATTCGTTTCCACGTCACCCCAACCTCTTTTCTTATTTCATCCACCCATCTAGTTTGAGGACGTTTTCTAGGTCTTCGGTGGTCTCTTGGAATCCAGTTCAGAATTTCTGTTGTCCATCGTTGATCAGTTCTTCTTGCAATATGCCCAGCCCATCGCCATTTCAGTCCTTTTACTTTAACAATGATGTCCTCTACTCTAGTTTGCTCTCTCACCCAAGTGTTTCTTTTTCGATCTCTCCTAGTTATTCCAAGCATGCACCTCTCCATGCTCCTTTGCGTTGTCTGTAACTTTCGTATTGCTCCAACTGTTAGACTCCATGTCTCTGATCCATAAGAGAGGACTGGCAATACACACTGGTTGAAGACTTTTCTTTTTAGACACAAAGGCAATTTCCCCTTCAGGATAAAACTGTTTCTTCCAAATGCACTCCAGCCAAGTTTAATACGTCTGTTGAGTTCTTTCATAATGTTGCCATCCATTGAAATCAGCTGGCCAAGGTAAATATATGAATCAGCAATTTCTAGCTCAATGTTGTCAACTTGTATTTTTGTTTCCTCTACGAAATTATTGAACATGATCTTAGTTTTTTGTAGGTTCATCTTGAGTCCAACTTCTTTACTTCTAGTTGAGAGCTCCTGTACCATGTCTTGGAGTTCTGATGGGTTCGTTGAAAAAATAACAATGTCATCAGCAAACCGCAAATGATTTAAATATTCACCATTTATTTTTATTCCCTTGTTATTCCAATTTATCAGCTGAAAAATCATCTGTAAAGCTGAAGTAAAAAGTTTTGGAGAAATGGTATCTCCCTGCCTCACACCTTTACCAATTTTGATAGCTTCGGTATCTTTATGTAACCGAAATTTTGCACTTGCATTTTTATACACACGTTTCACCATGTCAATGTACACATCCTCGATGTCTGTTGATCTTAAAGAGTTGATGACTGCTGATGTTTTAATAGAGTCAAAGGCCTTCTCATAGTCAATAAATGCAACACACAATGGAAGTTCATATTCATGTGTTCTTTCAATTAATTCTCTTAATACTTGAATATGGTCCACTCTACTGAATCCACTGAAATCCAGCCTGTCTTCCCCGGCCGAGCCGCATTCAATTCTGCAGGCGATGTGTTAGCACTTTTGTGAAGATTTTATAAATAGCAGGTAACAAGCTAATTGGTCGGTAATTTTTTAAATCCTCTTTATCACCTTTTTTATGCAAAAGAATTACTGTTGCAGAATCCCATTGGTTTGGTATGTTACCACTGTTGAGGCATTTGGTAAAGAATTTTGCGAGTATGTCTTCTACATGTTCTCCAGCTTCTTTTAAGATATCTAATGTAATGCCATCATCGCCAGGGGATCTTCCTTTCTTCATACTTTTTATTGCAAATGCTACTTCTTCTTTTAAGATTTTAGGAGCTGTTCCTTCGACTATCTCAGAGTCTTCGTTTAATCCACTGTTTCCCTCATACAGCTTTCTGTAGAATTCTTCAACTCTTCTAAGTATTTCTTCCCTATTTCTTGTTACAGTGCCATCCTCTCCTTTTAATGCAATGATGTGTTTCTTCCCAATAGACAAACTCCCTTTAACAACCCTAAGGCTCTTGTTGCTTTCAATGGCCTTCCTTACTAACTCACAATTGAATTTTCTTATATCTTCTTTCATGTTTTTGCGCAGAGTTTTACAAAGTTCTATGTACTCAATCCTGGAACTGGTATTTCGATTGTCCACCTTCATATCTCTTCGCCTTTTCATGAGCTGTTTCGTCTTCTCAGATAATTTGCTATTGTGCTTTTTACAGGTTACACCACCAATTTCCCCAGCAGTTTCAACTATTGTCTTAACAATGTTTTCATTTGCTTCTGAGATATCACTTTCATCAATAAGTCCTTCCAGTGCAGAAAAGCGATTTTTTAATTCCAACTTGAATGCCTCGGTATTTTCTTTTAATTTCTTTTAACTACCCCTCCACATAATTTCTTCCTAATGAGCGTCTGAATTTCTAGTTTAGGTATATGCATATCATTTTACATCTCACCATTCGATGATCACTTCCAGTATTAAATCTGTTCAGTACACTGCAATCTTCAATAATTGATTTCTTGTTTGCCAGGATATAGTCAATTTCACTAGTTCCCCCATTTGGGTGTTTCCATGTCCATTTTCTTTGCGGTTTCTTCTTAAAAAATGAATTCATGATGCTAAGGTTTTCAGCTTCTGCAAATTCGATGAGTTGATCGCCACGTTCATTCCTTTCCCCATATCCGTATTTACCAACCGATGTCTCTCCTTGTTCCTGTTGTCCAATTCTTGCATTGAAATCCCCCATGATGAGCTTGATATGTTGTTTCCCTTTGGTGTGTAACTCTTTGATTTCTTCATAAAATTCTTCAACCTCTTCGTCGGTATGGCTTGATGTTGGTGCATATACCTGTACTATTTGAAGTTGGTATCGCTGGGTTAGTTGAACAACAAGCCTCGCTGCTCGATCTGATGTACTTTCAACTTCCAGAAGACAATCTTTAATTCTTTTGTTGATTAAGAAGCCAACACCACTTGTTCTTCCAGTTTCCGTTCCTCTATAATAAAACAAATGTCCGCTTTTCAGTTCCACCAACTCTTCACCTTTTCTTCTAATTTCACTGAGTCCTACAATGTCCCATTTGATCTTGTCTAGTTCCTCTTCCAATTCCTGAAGTTTTGCTTCAGAAGCAAGGGATCGTCCATTAAACGTAGCCAAGGTCAATAACAAACGGCAGCCTGGGCCATTCCAGTGATTCTTAGCACCCCCTGCTTTCATGCCACACTGACCGCTGCCTTGATCAGGAGCACTCCAGCACCTGGAGACTAGGGGCCATGGTTTCTGGTGTGTCAACATAATGGAGGAATTAGCCATAATTTCACCACGCTGGCTAAACGGGTTGGTGAATTAGCCCTCCCCTTCCGCCTTTCTATCCGTGTAGCAAATATTAATTTGCCACATAAATAGAAAGCTCAGCCTGCACCACTTGAAGGCGGGGTAGGACACTAGGTTACTGGCCTGGCCGGTTCCACACATCGTCACATACGTTCAGCGTGTGGGTCTCCTTCCAGTTAGATACCAGCAACCCTTTTGCAGGCCATATATATATATATGTGTGTGTGCGTTACAAAATAACAACAAATATACAACAAAATAATGCTTCGCAATCTTAAAGGGGAAGAACACTTCAGTTTTGCTCCACCTTCGAACCAAAAATTGTAAATTAGAAATCACATTAACATTGGAAAAGGAGAAAAATCTCCAGAAAATATTGATTTCCTCTGAGAAAATTATTTCTTAAAATTCAAAAACTCTGAATTTAACGTAAAAAGATTTATTGCTTTGTTAGAAAAATCTCAGTTTTGTAGAACATGTGGGAACTCATCACTGTCAAGGAAAAGTCGAGAATATTTTTATTTTAAAATAGAAATAGGTCTTATTCTGTGAAAAATTCATTCCTTGGGATAACAGTCGTTATCGTTTACTGCGCAGAAAATATCAAGAGAAGAAGTCACTGATATAAAATCCCATAGACACACGATTATCAAACTCGGGCATTAATTTGCGCACATTTTTTGTCTTGACAATAACAAGTCTCAGAAATGTAAATATCAAATTACTTTCAAAATACCCTCAAATTAAACTTAGAGGTCTTACCTTTCACTTCACTACTAAAGTAACAATGGTTTTAGCACATTTTACCTGATTTTATTATAAATGAAAGGTAATTTTAGTTCAGATTTTCTTGTTTTCGCTTGGATACAATACCAATTTCGCATACCTTGCTATTCTACATCAGAATTTCCAAAAACATGCTTTGTATCCGTGAAATGACATATTTTATGGCAAAAATTCAGGACAAAGCGGTGCGATTTTATTTCACTCATCCAATAGTCTCACAATAGCTGCTAATACCCACTCCATCCTTCAGTAAACTAATATAATATCGTTAGTTACGAAAATTGATGTAAGTTAAGAAGCCCCTTTGTTTTAGGAAATTAAATGATTCCATGAAAGAGCTTTCATAATGACCTTTTAAAAGGTTCTTTCATGTTCCATAGAAAAAAGCGCGTAAGCACATTTCTTGCATTATTTCGCCTTTTCATCGAAAGTAACGAAAATAAGTGGATTGAATTTTCAGCTTTCTTGGAAACTGTCTCTTTCCAAAACATAGAATATATAAGAAATTTAATATCCAGTGCGTGGGAGAGAGAGAGTGAGTGTGTGGGAGTATACTTGTTGATTAGTTTAATCTTTGTTGGATTCTTGTTATATTTATTTGATTTCTATATGTATACGGAAGACATACTATATTATAGATCAGTGGTTCCCAACTCAATTTAAGCCGCGGACCACTTTTCCACTTCAATTGTACCCGCGGACCACTTTGAAAAATTCTCACGAATTCAGGGGAGGTGGTGGGAACGATTCCCACTTGAATGAAAATTTAACAGTGAAATGTATATATATGCATACAAATAATAGTGACGGATTAAGGTTTTCAAGTGCCCTAGGCTAAAAGTACGTGGTTCGACTAATGGCGGAATTTTCGGAAAAATTAAAAAATCACACACACACACACACACACACACACACACACACACACACACACACGAACGTGCGAAATATGTCTGTATTTTGCTACATCCCAGGGGCGTCCGAAATAAACATCCTAGGGACGTCCGGAATGAACATCCTACGGACATTCCAAAACGGACGTTCTACGGACTTCCGAAATATGTCCGCATTGCGTGTGGACAAAGTATGGACATAAGGGACCAAAAAAGGACGTTCTGGGAACGTTTTGTGCTATCTGGGAATCTCAATATCATTACAAATCTATATTTACCAAGGCCTCTTTACAATTCTCTTCGTTCAATAAAATGTTTATTAGCTATTATTAGTTTTATGCCCTCAAAAAGGCCCCTCGCCGGTCGTTCTCCCAATGAAAAGAAAGGATAATAATAATTATTGAATATGAAAATAGAATGCTTAACTGTCTACGAGTAATGTGAATTAGTTCCTTGAAAATGGACACTGTCTAACTTTTTTGGACTGATCTTATCGACAATATCAGTAAAATACGGATAATAAGTACTATGTAGAAAAGGCGTGAAGATTTCGTGCTAAATAACACCTCTGTATCTTATATGGCCCTGAAGCACAATAGCACTTGTTGGCGAACTCTCTATGAACCAATAAACGACTGCAGAACAATAAAAGTTGAAACAGTGCAAAATCTTTCAAGGGAACGCCTTGGAAACAGGATTGCTTTGAAACGTGACGTCGCCCATGAGAAATCATTATTTATGTGGTACGATGCCAATCTGGGCAGATAATCTTAGCGGCCCTTCTCGTGATGCCCCTTTGTTTGACCCCTGACAGAAATCGGGGTCATCCTGGAGGAACAGCACAAGGCGCCATGAAGTTGTTGAGGCCTCCTAGTAGAACGTTCGTTGCTGCTTCTCCTGTCAATCGCGTCCTCCTTTCTCTGCTTCACTTGTTCTTCGTGCATAAATCTTCTTTCGTCTCATGATCTTATACACCATAATCTTTCCTTTTTCTGTGTATCATTTTAAGTATTGTTTCCAACTTACAAGATATTATCGACTACCATAGAAAAGTCATTGGTTGGATCCGAAATATTCGTTGCCCTTGTTGAACGCGAAGAATAGCTATTAAGCGTGAAGTATCGTATGCATTGGCGTACGCAGGTGTTGATGGGGCTGTAACCCCTGGACTAAATGAAATTTTTGCATATTTTGCCATAGGAATATGTGAGTTCTTGTAACCTCTATTGAGCCTATAACCCCCTTTTATGAACTTTCTGCGTACGTCTATGGTCGTATGTTATTATTGCATTAGGAGAATATACGTACATAGGAAAGGATTGGTACCTCTTTGTACATTTTTCAAAAGTATAATGTCTTCCTATCCTTAGGAAGAAAGTAATGAAAAAGGAAAAGAAATAGATGGCGTACTGCCCATATAAGAATTGCATTTTTAAAGTAAAGAGATGTCGAAAACTGTTTGTGGAGTTGTATAAATCATTATTATTTATAAACATAGGTGTATGCAGAAAGTTCATAAAGGGTAGGGGGGTTACAGACTTACAGTGGGGGATTTCAGAGCTACAACTCCTTATATTTATATGTACATATATACAAAATTTCATCGCAATGGGGGTATATAGCCCTCGTCAATCCCCTTGTGTACACCAACGCTAACAAACATTAATAAAAGCCCATACTATGAATTTCATCAAAATCATTGCACTTTTTAAAATTCAGCTGCTGATGCACCCCCAAAAGGTGCTTTTACGTAGCCTTACATTTAACTTCACAAAAACATTAACACGTAGCAACCAGACATTGTCTGCTTAATTAAATTACCGCAGCTGAAAATTTCAGACTTACTTAAAAATTAATATAATGAATAATAGAAAAGAAATGAACTGGGGAATGAAGGCATATGTGTGTGTGTGTGTGTGTGTGGGGGTGAGCGATAATGAGAGGGAATAGGAGGGCTTTGTGAGCCGAGAATTAGAACAGAAAAAGTAAGGAATGGTATGAAATATAGGGCCAATAGGTATTTTAAGCTATTCATTTTGAATTTTTAAAATACGCATTAATTTATAATTGAGGGGACTTACACCTGAAAAATGGATTTTCTGATACTCTGAACCAATTTTTCTGAAAATGGCACACAATATTAAGATCTATAAAATAAAAAATTTTGAAAAGTTTCAGCTTTTATAACTCAATAAATTTTTTAGTGTATGCTGTTTACTTCATTTTTAAGTGCCAAGTTTGGAATGTTCCACGTGGTATATTTTTTAAGTAAAAACTTTGATATTTTTCCAAATAATCATTAAAACCATACTTATAAAAATTACTGAATAATTATACTCTGTTTTCATTAGTTTTTATTTAAAAAAATAAAATTTACTTGCTCTTCAAAAATTGGCATTTTTGCCCATTTGATTATAATAAACGCCTCTAAAAACATACAAGATACCATTCCTTAATGAAATTGTAAGTAATTTTCATTCATTATTATTGAGTAAATACGTGAAGAAAAAATTAAAATTATTCACTGAAAATTGCATCGCAAGGAATCTTTCAAGTAATGCCAAGTTTCTCAAAAATTGATTTTAAGAAAAACGAAGTTAAAGTTAATAATTTAAATGCCCAAATCTATCTTAGGACTTTTGCACGAGGCTAACAAGAGAGAAAAGCGCGCGGGTTGCAAAGCTTGTGCAACATCCTCATCTTTGCTGTCTGGTGAATACAATGACTGTGTCTATCATTTCTAGCTATACCTGACTTCTTAGCGGCTCTCTGTTGCTGCGCTGCTTCAACACAGGCGGCTAGCAAATATGCTATTTCTGTTGAAATGTTTGGGCTGACTGCGATTATTAATTTTTATGACATATTTCAAGTTAAATGAACCTATTCTAATAAAATAACAACAATAAAATTATCAGCGTAATTTCTTTTTCTTTGCAGTGAAAAACTGGTTGTTGCACAACACTGCAATTTGACCACTAGCCGCCACTGGAAGCAAATATAATTTTTGGTAAACTAACTCAATATGTTTGGTATATTGGTTTTTAGATTAAACAACGGTGAATGATCACGATGCACAAAATGTATTGTTTTAACATATCATCGATTTTTTCCCTTAGTTTCCCACCTTCTTTTGAGTAAATATGTGTGTGTGTGTGAGTAAATTTGTCCCCTTTTCTCTCATTCAAAGTAAACAAAACTAATTTCCTTTTCAGAAAAAACAGGCAAAAGGTTCTGTAAATATCAAGCTTTTTGGGAAATTTCTGGCTGTCAGATTTAGGTATGCGATTATAGAACCGATTTTCTTGCAAAAATTATAGCTGATAAATCGCGATATTGTTCTTCAAATAATTATATTCATGAAATTTCATGTACTGTAAAGTAATTTCGTTACACCCTCACGGGATTGCTAAGCGCAATGTATAGCATTATACAAAATTACTACTTTTTCCTCTGGCTATTTTTTTTGTTTTATTTCCCCGGTTCCCAGCTGTTTTCTTGGGTACTCAACCTTTGAAAAATAGCACATAATTTGTATCGTCAACAACACTGGCTTCTTTCTCTACTCTATCTACCCAACATAAGCTTCTTTCTGCGTTTTTGTCTTTTTGGGGAATTGTAGCTAACATCGGCATTTTTTGCAACATAATAATTATTGGCAACCATTGGTGTATCTTGGTTTTTAGCCTACTACGTTATTTTTTCATTTCTGAAATAGGCTTATTAGTTGCACTTTATCGATAAGCATTTGTATTTTTTGCGCATATACTTGCCTATTCGTTGTTTAAAAAACAGCGAATGGGCAAAATAAAATATGCAGAAGTGTTTAAAAAAAGTATCGGATATATAAGAGAAGATTTTCCTAAATCCTGCATTATCTGCAGTAGGCGATTATAACATTTTTAGATAGTCAGAACATATTTGTAAACCTTATAAATTATATATTTAATATTAATATGCTTTCAGAAATGGAGTTTCGTAATACGTTATATTTTGAAAAAAGAAAAAAAAATATATATACATATAAATTTTGCATCTATAATGTAAATGAATGTCTTTTACACTTTTGCAACTCATAGACAATTTTTTAAAGTTTTCGTGTGCGTTCTATGCCTTTCCTAACCATGTCTTTTTTGTGTGTAACTTATAGTGTACGTTAGTGAAAAATAAATTTACTTTTCTGGTGTAAAATACCAAATTTAACAAGAAATGATATTCAGAGGTCCGAAACTTTTAAACCACAACATTTTTAATGTAATTTTTTTTTGTATTTTACGAAGCAGGAAGTGACAGCTTTTGTGTTAATAATGCGTTTTTTCAGAGGTATGCTATATCGATATAATGAACTTCATCCACGGATGTCAGTGAACTGAATTTCGAGGGAAGAGGAAGGTCGAACTATTTTTATTATTATTTTTTTTTATTTAGCGTTTGTGGAACAGAACGCAAACAAGTTACCATGTTTACTTATGGCTTTGGTATTTACTAAAAATATGCAGGCAGGGGGAAATACCTGGGCTCTTTTCCTCCCCTCACAAGACGAATAACAATCATCAGTATTTTGCCAAGAAATCTAAATATCAATCAATCAATCAATCAATCAATATATATTTCGCCAAGACGCACAATCATACACAAAAATGAAAATGAAAGGATTATTCTCACACTTTTACAAGTTATAAAATTAAAAATTATGGAAAGCAAAAAGGATGCAAAATCATTTACTGACACGGGAGGAAACAGCCATATTTGAAAATTTGTTATTATTGAATTATTTACATATTGCATTTAGGTTTTAATACCCAATGTGTTCTGTCCTCTTTTTTTCGGAAGTTATTGTTTTTGGAGGTATTTCATAAAATTAAATCAATCTCCCTATTAACGCTAACTAGTAATTAATAGTCTCATGCCTGTTTAAGCATCTCGTTTTCTCTCTGTGGTGAATTAATAATTGTTAACTGTCTGATTATTATGACTATTATAAAAACAACGCTTTCTACTTTCTGCCATTTCTAACTTATCTAACGGAATCCCAAAATTTTTGCATTAATTCGATGTATACAACTCAACGACAGTTCATAAATATGTATTATAGGGAGTAAACTACTACCATCACAAATTAATATTATTCTATATTTTATTAATATTTGGTAATACATCACTATCATTAGAGCTGTTCAACCATGTATAAGTAGCAGAAATTCAACGAGAAGGCTTAGCAAAATTTGTTTTCGTCCCGGTTCATAGCATCCATAGACTTAGACTTGAGCTGAAAGACTTATACTTTGCATAGTTTCGTTCATTCCTGAAGATTGAATCTTTGAAATATTTTCCCCTTCAGGATCTCCTGAGGTACGAATTTTGGGGTTGGCCTTCGTCACCCCAAAACATCTATTAATAGCGTTGATGTTCTATTTTTAATGAAGTTCGCCCCGGTGCTTTGATTCGATGATACCATCCAGGGAACACCTTTGGAGCACCACTACAGCATTGCAAATTATCTTACTGAGTAGGAGGGAAAAAAAGGGTTAAGAGAAAATTAAAACAAGAAGAGCGTTTATAGTTCTTCCTTATGGCCTAAATTTTGAAAATTGACCCACGACCTATGACATCGTATTTGCTGTGTAAACGGCGGTGACACAGATATCATCGTTGTTTAAATCCCTTAACAGTTATGGAATTCTCCAACCATTACTTCGTTTTATTTTGCTTTGCACTTTTTTGAAATTATTTCAACCCATTTTCTTATGCAATTGTTATATGATGAGGTTGTTTCCATGGGCTGACTTGGTCTCTTGGTATGAAATCAAGAATTTTCGGTACTCGTTGTTGGTTACCCTCACAATGTTTCTTAAACAGTGGGATATGCAAATTTTAGAACCTATAAAAAGAGATAGATGATTCTGTTAATTAATCGGAAAATTGTCTAGCATAGTTTCTACTTGCCGAATTAAAATCTGTCCATATTTGTATTACTTCGAATCGTATAGAAATTGATTCAACATTTCAAACGAATAGGGAGAGGGTGCTTATACAGATACATATCCACGTGTCCTGCTCCTTAATCATGTACTTTTCACTCCTTTCATGAACCTTCTCCCCCTCAATCCTTTAATTTTTCCCCCATTAGTATCAAGCTCCCAGAATACTGCTGACAATGAGAACGCATTATTGCTGCCATTGTTGGGGGGGTCTGGGTTTGGACCTGGTAAGCTAGCTTAACAATATTTCTGAGATATCATTCTAAAGAGTTGAAAGCCAGGGGTGAATCTATACACTTCCTTATCAAATCAAATAGCATGGTTATTGTTTTTTCAAAGAAAAATGAATACTTAAAAAATCGGTAGATTTAAACAGTCAATTAAATATGAGACGTGCGTTAATTTATTAAGTTAAATCATATAACAAACAAAATATTGAATAAACAATATTTCAATTTATAAATGAATGAAATATTTAAATATGTTACAAAAATTCTTGCATGTTAATGCACAAACTAATTTAAATTTAAATATTAAAATTATATCTTATGCATACTTAATAGCATTTTATTATAGCCCAGCCGCCTAATACAACCTTTGATCAGCATCTTGATAGCGCTACATACCATGACTTTCCTTGATCAGTTGAATCAAATATATGTCTCGAATCGCGTGATTCTAGCACAAAAACAAAAAAATAAAAATAGGCCATTTCTGAAATAAAAATAAAATGCTTAAAAAAAAAAAAGGTATGCACTAACATCCTTATTGAATTCTTTGATATCTCGTCACCACAATTCCATGCCCGATTCTTCAATCGGGTCTTTGGCGCAGTATAGCCCAGATGCTCTTGCGCCATAAAACACCTAAACAAACAAACAATCAATCGGGTCAACTTTCTACCCCTGAATTCGATGAAATCAAAAGCCTTGGCTCTCCCGTTTCGGGGTTTGGTATCTGTAATTTTTTGAGTGAATTCACACTCTCTGTTTTCTGTCCTCCGAACAGTTCTCTTCTGCGAAAATAGCGCCACAACAACATTCCCTTTATTCGAAATACGGTGTCTAGTTGAGGAGATAACACCTTCATCACGTAATCACGTCACTGCCGTGGGAAAACAAATTCCATCGGAGAGGGAACATTACCATTTTCATTTTTAATAAGTTCAGCTGAACTGAATATTGACAACCGCGTGACTTTAGCCCAAGAATGTTCGGAAATAAGCCATTTTGTATAAAAATTTAATGAGATGCAACTAGAGAGGCGTTAATATTGTTTCTTCCCGAAGTTTCTAGTCTTAAGTTTCTGTCTAGCCGTCGCGTCGTTTGAAATACGACGGCTAATTGAAAACATAACGCCGTTATCACGAAATCATGTTATTTTAGATGATTTGTTAATTAGTAATCAGATATACCGTAATTAGTTAATT
>QLNU02011220.1:17263-42723 GCA_006491805.2 Dysdera silvatica
GTTTATCAGTGTAACCAACATGTCAAGACATGTCATATCAATTCCACCACACACACACAGTCTTTCCTCCCCAACAAAAAACCGCCACCTCAAACGCGCTTTTACCAGACTTCGAAAATTTGTTCCACCCTACGTTTCCTACTTAAGAAATTCAGTTTTATAATCAATTCCAGTAAATTTGGATGTTACTATGGCAGTTACAAACGTTTTTAAACCTGTTTCAATACAACCTTCAAACATACCACTATCATCCCAATCCCGCATCTAATATCAGCGCAATATTTAAAACAAAAAGTTTTTGCATCGTTTTTCCCTACTTACTAAACTTCAAAGATCAAAACCTTATTTGCTGTGACGCAATCGTTTATACCAGATCAACTAAACTTCCTTTAAATCAAGGGATAAAGTGCACGACATATTTGTTGTAATGACTAAATTTCAGATCTTCACCACTATATCTCATTAGTCCGAAAATTACAATAGCATTGCAATAAAAAACATTATCCAATGATTGTATTGGTTAGATCTCATTAAAGCCTACCACATTAACGTACATCCACACAATATCGTAAATGACCTTACGTCCGTCCCAACATTCTTTCACTCGTGGAGAACCTTTCAAAACATCCACAAGTAATAGAGCCTATCGCTGACTAATTCAATCTCTCTTGTTTCACATTTGATTTCTTTTTTCCCTATTTTTTAAAACAAAATTTTTTTTTTCACCTAACGCAATTCACAACTCTCACCAACTAACGTTATCGTAAAAACAACACTTTAGCATTGACTCTTGGTTAATTCCTGAAGAAAATTAGCTTCGAATGCCCATAGCCGTTCATACGTTTCTGAATACATTATCTAAATTTGTAACTTTAAAAGAAGAGTAACTACTCCATGCAGATGCCAATCGAGCAGCAAGTTTTGCTAATTCTATCCCATTGCGTCCTGAACCAGGACGGGGCAGAATGTGGCTCGACAGCATCTTCCAAAAGATTTGCCTCATCTGCAAACTGCGCAACCGACGAGCTAACTGATGTTGGTTGCACAGTCACAGCCATCATGACTGAGCTTTGTTTAACCTTAACTTCTCTTGAAGGATTAATATTGTGGCAAACAAAGGAATCTTCGAAAGAGAAGTAGTTATCTGTATCCTTTAGGATACTAGGCGCATCTCCACTTCTCCAAGGATCGCTTTGAACAGTGATATCTTTTTCTTCGAGAAAAGCCAAACGCTCTTCCGGAGTATCATATCTGTCTCCAGAGTCATTTAATGAAGTGTACCCTTTAGGAACTTCTGCCAAATCTGCAGTCTCCAGAAATTTGGAGTTCTGTTGCTGAATACTCAGCAGGTATTGTGTATTGATTTCGTCCCGAAATCTTTGATATTGGTATCTACTGAGAAAAACGAAGTTCTTCTTGGCTTTCCTCACTCTCCCTACTTTAAAAATTCTGGGAGGTATTTTTTCCATAGCTGAGCGTTGTCCATTGGCACGCTCTCTCTCTTCGAAATGCGCCAAATCAAACTCCTTTTGGCTTTCGTCTAATTCGCTACCGCTTTCCGTTAACGTAACAGGTAGCTCTGGAAGAATATAATACATAATTTGTATAAGAATATACGTATTTGCATACATATCTCATGTTTATATATTTATTTCATTTGTTTAATATAGTTTTCGAAGCAATACCCACATGCACGCATGTACATTGGCGCACACAAAAGGGGGGGGGGTTGGGGATAAAACCTCAAATCTGATATTTAAAAAAAAAAACATCGTTGCATTATACATAAAGTTTGATTTTTCGTAAAAGTAATTTACCCCCTTCTAACTTATGGATAAAACCACCCGAAAAAATTTCTGAGTGCGTCACTGCGCATGTATGTGTATTGTGTAATTATGTGAGTGGCGTAGCAATATTGCAAAAGTGTGCCATCTCCGAGTGCTTACCATCCCCCAACTCTAATGTGTGTGTGTGTGTGTGCGTGCGTGTGAATTGCAACCTTTTCATTGTATGAGGTGGGCATAATGAACATTTGGTATAACCCATTTTTAAAAACACGCTATTCCACTAATACATATGTAAGTATAGGTACATACACACACATATACAAAATAGTCAGTAACCCTCGGACAATTACTGTGCGTCCGCGCTCAGTTGGCGCGTGATACCGTTAGCAGACAGGTTAGTCCATTGCAGTATAGGGAAGGCCGTCTTGGAGGAACTGGTTTTTCGCGCGCGAAGGACAAGTCGCCCTTCCCTAAACGGCAATGGACTAACCCGTCTGCTAACGGTATCACACGCCAACCGAGCGCCAACGCACAATACCACACAGCCGTATTCCTGGGACAATTTTGAGATGTGAAAGAGGTCTTCATTTTGGTGACAGATCAATACTTTTTGTGATGTTTGCCAGGAACGTCCAACCAATGAGGAAGTTGCCTGCATCTGTTAACACCATCGCAGGTTAGTATAATTGAGACCTATGTAGACCTCGATTTAACCCGCGTGCAGGAGCGCGGATTAAAGGAACGAGAGTACGGGCGCGGGGTGCTTTACACCCCATCTAATTATATAGCATTATTTCATTAAAATCGTCCAATTTTACAGGGAACAATAAGTGGAACGTTCGCTTTGTTTGTGAGTTCATCCGATTGTGACTTTGAGGGAAACAGGAAAGAATTTGGCATGTTTCAAAAGCAAGGATGGGCGGTTTTTTTCTTTTTACAAATTGCAAGTTGTGAGGTGTGAAACATAACGTGCGCCTGCTCGCGGGTTAAAGTGAATTACAAAAAAATTGCTTTTGCACGGGCAGGGGGTGTAAAGCACCAGGCGCTTTAATTGGTAGTTAAATTTTAAAAGCGAAACACAAACGCGGTTTGTTTGTTTTTTGGTCCCTAGGATAGTTTTTACGTTGGGACTACTGATTTTAATATGATAACCGTTCATTAAAGCCAGCCCTTCCCTTCTCAATAAAATCTATCCAGCTGTCTGAAAAAAAAACAAAAGAAAATAAAAACGCGTTGGTTTCGCTTTTAAAATTAAATTACCAATTAACATGCCTAGTGATTTAGCCACACCCATGCAGAAACAAGCTTTCTGCAATTCATCTTAAACTTACCTACGAAGGTGTTAACGAATACAGACAGCTTCTTCATTGGCTTGACGCTTTTGACGAATATCAAAAAAAATATTGACCTCTCAACAAAAGGAAGATCACCTTTATATCTCAAAATTGTCCCAGGAATGCCGCTGTGTTGTTATTATCAGGGTTGCTAAACACCTGGTATATATCGTCATAGACAAATTTAACAGTATATATGCATATATATATATATATAAGATTAAATTAAAAAAGCATATTATGCAAACTAATAACAAATTGAGAGATAAATGCTTCGCATCTTTCAATGTTCAAAATTTCTCAAAAACATCGCAAAATCTAATAATCCTTGAATTTAAAAAAAAAATACTAGTAGATTAAAACCTAAATTAAAAAAATCTATTAATAATATTGCTACCCTCTCAACTGTTTCCCCCTATTCCTCTCTCTCTCTTTCGTATGCTAATTATTTGTTTAACACAATTATTTCAATGTTAATGGCTTAACGAATTAATTTATCTAAGCACTTACCGAATTCCTCCCTATCAAAAGCATCCAACGCCGTCTGATATGAACTATCGCTGTCCGAATTGCTCATTTTTCTGTTCACCAATAAAGACTTGAACTATCAAAAACGTTAGTTTTGTCTAAAGTAAATAGAACACTGACAGAGTACAAATTACTTAGTGAAATTCAAACGAAGGTTTTGGTAACAAATGATTTGAAGATCAAATTTCTTTTTCAGTTTTTCATTCGTGCATTGTTAATGCGCTTCACAATTGTTGATATCAAACAACCATGTCAATCAATCAACGTTTATTGGCGTAGTGATACCAGCGCCGATGTTATGGCGTGATTAGATGGTGAAACGTTCGAAAGAAAATAAATATTTCTGCCTTCGGTGGGACCTGATTATTTTATTTATTTTATTTCGAACGTTTCATGATCTAATCACGCCATACCATCCGCTTTGGTATCACTACGCCAATAAACGTTGATTGATTGACATTGTTGTTTGATTTAATCTGCGTAGTGTTCGATTTATATAAAATAAATTGTTGATATATTGCTCATACTTTGATTTCTCTTTTTTGCAGTTTTGCAATTAAAAATAGCAGAGATATTGTTAAAGAATACCGATAATACAAATGCCTATATTTTTAAAATACTTTGAGTATATAAATATATTTATACTGTATCTAAACATAATAGATATATATGTATATAAATGAAATCATACACACTCACCATACATATTACAAACCTCATAAATATGCCATTTTGATATCAGGATAAATTTAATGTCATCTTATATATATATATATCATCATCATCATCATATTCAACCATTATCTATCCACTGCTGGATGAAGGTCTCTCCAAATGCTTTCCACACAAGTCTATCCTGAGCAATTCGCTTCCACGTCACCCCAACCTGTTTTCTTATTTCATCCACCCATCTAGTTTGAGGACGTTTTCTAGGTCTTCGGTGGTCTCTTGGAATCCAGTTCAGAATTTCTGTTGTCCATCGTTGATCAGTTCTTCTTGCAATATGCCCAGCCCATCGCCATTTCAGCCCTTTTACTTTAACAATGATGTCCTCTACTCTAGTTTGCTCTCTCACCCAAGTGTTTCTTTTTCGATCTCTCCTAGTTATTCCAAGCATGCACCTCTCCATGCTCCTTTGCGTTGTCTGTAACTTTCGTATTGCTCCAACTGTTAGACTCCATGTCTCTGATCCATAAGAGAGGACTGGCAATACACACTGGTTGAAGACCTTTCTTTTTAGACACAAAGGCAATTTCCCCTTCAGGATAAAACTGTTTCTTCCAAATGCACTCCAGCCAAGTTTAATACGTCTGTTGAGTTCTTTCATAATGTTGCCATCCATTGAAATCAGCTGGCCAAGGTAAATATATGAATCAGCAATTTCTAGCTCAGTGTTGTCAACTTGTATTTTTGTTTCCTCTACAAAATTATTGAACATGATCTTAGGTTTTTGTTAGTTCACTGTCAGTCGAGCTCCCTGTACCATATCTTGCGGGTTCTGATGGGTTCGTTGAAAAATAACAATGTTATCAATAAACCACACATGATTTAAATATTCTACCATTTATTTTATTCCCTGTTAGTTAAAATTTGTTGATGAAAATCATCTGTAAAGCTAGTAAAAGTTTTGGAGAAATGGTATCTCCTGCCTCTTTGCTATCTAATTTTAATAGTTTTGGCATCTTTATGTAACCGAAATTTTGCACTTGCATTTTTATACACACGTTTCACCATGTCAATGTACACATCCTCAATGTCTGTTGATCTTAAAGAGTTGATGACTGCTGATGTTTTAATAGAGTCAAAGGCCTTCTCATAGTCAATAAATGCAACACACAATGGAAGTTCATATTCATGTGTTCTTTCAATTAATTCTCTTAATACTTGAATATGGTCCACTGTACTGAATCCACTTCGAAATCCAGCTTGTTCTCTTGGTTGAGCTGCATCTAATTTTTTCTGCAGGCGATGTGTTAGCACTTTTGTGAAGATTTTATAAATAGCAGGTAACAAGCTAATTGGTCGGTAATTTTTCAAATCCTCTTTATCACCTTTTTTATGCAAAAGAATTACTGTTGCAGAATCCCATTGGTTTGGTATGTTACCGCTGTTAAGACATTTGGTAAAGAATTTTGCAAGTATGTCTTCTACATATTCTCCAGCTTCTTTTAGGATATCTAATGTAATACCATCATCACCAGGGGCTCTTCCTTTCTTCATATTTTTTATTGCAAATGAAACTTCTTCTTTTAAGATTTTAGGAGCTGTTCCTTCGACTATTTCAGTGTCTTCGTTTAATCCACTGTTACTTTCATATAGTTTTTTGTAGAATTCTTCAACTCTTCTAAGTATTTCTTCCCTATTTCTTGTTACGGTGCCATCCTCTCCTTTTAATGCAATGATGTGTTTCTTCCCAACAGATAAACTTCCTTTAACAACCCTAAGGCTCTTGTTATTTTCAATGGCCCTTACTAGCTCACAGTTGAATTTTCTTATGTCTTCTTTCATGTTTTACTTTTAAAGTTTTGCAAGTTCTACATCTCGATCTTGCAACCGGTGTTTTGGATTGTCCACCTTCGTAAGTCTTCGCCCTTTCATGGAGTTGTTTTCGTCTTCATCAGATAATTTGCTATTCTTTTCATATTACTACCAATTTCCCAGCAGTTTCAATTATTGGCCAACAATGTTTCATTTGCTTCTGAGATATCAACTTCTTCAGTATGTCCTTCCAGCGCGAAAAGCGATTATTTAATTCGGCGGTCACCTCCAGTATTTCTTTTAATTTCTTTAAATCCACCCTCTTACTTACTTGTTTCCTAATGAGCTTCTGCCTTTCTAGTTTAGTATTTAAGTGCATTTTACATCTCACCATTCGATGATCACTTCCAGTATTAAATCTGTTCAGTACGCTGCAATCTTCAATAATTGATTTCTTGTTTGCCAGTATATAGTCAATTTCGCTGGTTCCTCCATTGGGGTGTTTCCATGTCCATTTTCTTTGCGGTTTCTTCTTAAAAAATGAATTCATGATGCTAAGATTTTCAGCTTCGGCAAATTCTATGAGTTGATCGCCACGTTCATTCCTTTCCCCGTATCCGTATTTACCAACCGATGTCTCTCCTTGTTCCTGTTGTCCAATTCTTGCATTAAAATCTCCCATGATGAGCTTGATGTGTTGTTTCCCCTTGGTATGTAGCTGTTTGATTTCTTCATAGAATTCCTCAACCTCCTCGTCGGTATGGCTTGATGTTGGTGCATATGCCTGTACTATCTGAAGTTGGTATCGCTGGGTTAGTTGAACAACGAGCCTCGCTGCTCGATCTGACGTGCTTTCGACTTCAAGAAGGTAGTCTTTAATTCTTTTGTTGATTAAGAAGCCAACACCACTTGTTCTTCCAGTTTCCGTTCCTCTATAATAAAACAAATGTCCACTTTTAAGTTCCACCAACTCTTCACCTTTTCTTCTAACTTCACTGAGTCCTACAATGTCCCATTTGATCTTGTCAAGTTCTTCTTCCAATTCTTGAAGTTTTGCTTCAGAAGCAAGGGATCGTCCATTATACGTTGCCAAGGTCAATAACAAACGGCAGCCTGGGCCATTCCAGTGATTCTTAGCACCCCCTGCTTTCATGCCACGCTGACCGCTGCCTTGATCAGGAGCACTCCAGCACCTGGAGACTAGGGGCCATGGTTTTTGGTGTATTAGCATATTGGAGGAATTAGCCATCATTTCACCACGCTGGCTAGACGGGTTGGTGAATTAGCCCTCCCCTTCCGCCTTTCCATCCGTGCAGCAAATATTAATTTGCCACATAAATAGAAAGCTCAGCCTGCACCACTTGAAGGCGGGGTAGGACACTAGGTTACTGGCCCGGCCGGTTCCACACATCGTCACATACGTTCAGCGTGTGGGTCTCCTTCCAGTTAGATACCAGCAACCCTTTTGCAGGCCATATATATATATATGTGTGTGTGCGTTACAAAATAACAACAAATATACAACAAAATAATGCTTCGCAATCTTAAAGGGGAAGAACACTTCAGTTTTGCTCCACCTTCGAACCAAAAATTGTAAATTAGAAATCACATTAACATTGGAAAAGGAGAAAAATCTCCAGAAAATATTGATTTCCTCTGAGAAAATTATTTCTTAAAATTCAAAAACTCTGAATTTAACGTAAAAAGATTTATTGCTTTGTTAGAAAAATCTCAGTTTTGTAGAACATGTGGGAACTCATCACTGTCAAGGAAAAGTCGAGAATATTTTTATTTTAAAATAGAAATAGGTCTTATTCTGTGAAAAATTCATTCCTTGGGATAACAGTCGTTATCGTTTACTGCGCAGAAAATATCAAGAGAAGAAGTCACTGATATAAAATCCCATAGACACACGATTATCAAACTCGGGCATTAATTTGCGCACATTTTTTGTCTTGACAATAACAAGTCTCAGAAATGTAAATATCAAATTACTTTCAAAATACCCTCAAATTAAACTTAGAGGTCTTACCTTTCACTTCACTACTAAAGTAACAATGGTTTTAGCACATTTTACCTGATTTTATTATAAATGAAAGGTAATTTTAGTTCAGATTTTCTTGTTTTCGCTTGGATACAATACCAATTTCGCATACCTTGCTATTCTACATCAGAATTTCCAAAAACATGCTTTGTATCCGTGAAATGACATATTTTATGGCAAAAATTCAGGACAAAGCGGTGCGATTTTATTTCACTCATCCAATAGTCTCACAATAGCTGCTAATACCCACTCCATCCTTCAGTAAACTAATATAATATCGTTAGTTACGAAAATTGATGTAAGTTAAGAAGCCCCTTTGTTTTAGGAAATTAAATGATTCCATGAAAGAGCTTTCATAATGACCTTTTAAAAGGTTCTTTCATGTTCCATAGAAAAAAGCGCGTAAGCACATTTCTTGCATTATTTCGCCTTTTCATCGAAAGTAACGAAAATAAGTGGATTGAATTTTCAGCTTTCTTGGAAACTGTCTCTTTCCAAAACATAGAATATATAAGAAATTTAATATCCAGTGCGTGGGAGAGAGAGAGTGAGTGTGTGGGAGTATACTTGTTGATTAGTTTAATCTTTGTTGGATTCTTGTTATATTTATTTGATTTCTATATGTATACGGAAGACATACTATATTATAGATCAGTGGTTCCCAACTCAATTTAAGCCGCGGACCACTTTTCCACTTCAATTTTACCCGAGGACCACTTCGAAAAATTCTCACGAATTCAGGGGAGGTGGTGGGAACGATTCCCACTTGAATGAAAATTTAACAGTGAAATGTATATATATGCATACAAATAATAGTGACGGATTAAGGTTTTCAAGTGCCCTAGGCTAAAAGTACGTGGTTCGACTAATGGCGGAATTTTCGGAAAAATTAAAAAATCACACACACACACACACATTTGAACGTGCAATATGTCTGTATTGTGCTGCATCCTAAAGGCGTCAGAAATAAACCTTATCTAAGGGACCTCCGAAATGAACATCCTGCGGACTTTACCTAAATATGTCCGCATTGCGCGTGGATAAAAGTATGGACATAAAGGGAGCAAAAAGGACGTCACCTGGGCGTTTTATTCTATCTGGGAATCTCAATATCATTACAAATCTATATTTACCAAGGCCTCTTTACAATTCTCTTCGTTCAATAAAATGTTTGTGGCTATTATTAGTTTTATGCCCTCAAAAAGGCCCCTCGCCGGTCGTTCTCCCAATGAAAAGAAAGGATAATAATAATTATTGAATATGAAAATAGAATGCTTAACTGTCTACGAGTAATGTGAATTAGTTCCTTGAAAATGGACACTGTCTAACTTTTTTGGACTGATCTTATCGACAATATCAGTAAAATACGGATAATAAGTACTATGTAGAAAAGGCGTGAAGATTTCGTGCTAAATAACACCTCTGTATCTTATATGGCCCTGAAGCACAATAGCACTTGTTGGCGAACTCTCTATGAACCAATAAACGACTGCAGAACAATAAAAGTTGAAACAGTGCAAAATCTTTCAAGGGAACGCCTTGGAAACAGGATTGCTTTGAAACGTGACGTCGCCCATGAGAAATCATTATTTATGTGGTACGATGCCAATCTGGGCAGATAATCTTAGCGGCCCTTCTCGTGATGCCCCTTTGTTTGACCCCTGACAGAAATCGGGGTCATCCTGGAGGAACAGCACAAGGCGCCATGAAGTTGTTGAGGCCTCCTAGTAGAACGTTCGTTGCTGCTTCTCCTGTCAATCGCGTCCTCCTTTCTCTGCTTCACTTGTTCTTCGTGCATAAATCTTCTTTCGTCTCATGATCTTATACACCATAATCTTTCCTTTTTCTGTGTATCATTTTAAGTATTGTTTCCAACTTACAAGATATTATCGACTACCATAGAAAAGTCATTGGTTGGATCCGAAATATTCGTTGCCCTTGTTGAACGCGAAGAATAGCTATTAAGCGTGAAGTATCGTATGCATTGGCGTACGCAGTCAGGGGTGTTGATGGGGTTGTAACCCTGGACTACAATGAAATTTTGCATATTTGCGGAATATGTGAGTTGTAGCTTTGTAGCCCCATTGAGCCTATAGCCTTTTATGAACTTTCTGCGTACGTCTATGGTCGTATGTTATTATTGCATTAGGAGAATATACGTACATAGGAAAGGATTGGTACCTCTTTGTACATTTTTCAAAAGTATAATGTCTTCCTATCCTTAGGAAGAAAGTAATGAAAAAGGAAAAGAAATAGATGGCGTACTGCCCATATAAGAATTGCATTTTTAAAGTAAAGAGATGTCGAAAACTGTTTGTGGAGTTGTATAAATCATTATTATTTATAAACATAGGTGTATGCAGAAAGTTCATAAAGGGTAGGGGGGTTACAGACTTACAGTGGGGGATTTCAGAGCTACAACTCCTTATATTTATATGTACATATATACAAAATTTCATCGCAATGGGGGTATATAGCCCTCGTCAATCCCCTTGTGTACACCAACGCTAACAAACATTAATAAAAGCCCATACTATGAATTTCATCAAAATCATTGCACTTTTTAAAATTCAGCTGCTGATGCACCCTCCCGGGGTTTGCTTACGCAATACTTAATTTCAACAACTTCATTTAAAACTGCAGACATTGTCTTTTAATTACGATTACCGCAGCTGAAAATTTCGACTTACTTAAAATTAATATAATGAATAGAAAAGAAAATGAACTGATAGGGAATAGAAGGCATATGTGTGTGTGTGTGGACTGAGCGATAATGAGAGGGAATAGGAGGGCTTTGTGAGCCGAGAATTAGAACAGAAAAAGTAAGGAATGGTATGAAATATAGGGCCAATAGGTATTTTAAGCTATTCATTTTGAATTTTTAAAATACGCATTAATTTATAATTGAGGGGACTTACACCTGAAAAATGGATTTTCTGATACTCTGAACCAATTTTTCTGAAAATGGCACACAATATTAAGATCTATAAAATAAAAAATTTTGAAAAGTTTCAGCTTTTATAACTCAATAAATTTTTTAGTGTATGCTGTTTACTTCATTTTTAAGTGCCAAGTTTGGAATGTTCCACGTGGTATATTTTTTAAGTAAAAACTTTGATATTTTTCCAAATAATCATTAAAACCATACTTATAAAAATTACTGAATAATTATACTCTGTTTTCATTAGTTTTTATTTAAAAAAATAAAATTTACTTGCTCTTCAAAAATTGGCATTTTTGCCCATTTGATTATAATAAACGCCTCTAAAAACATACAAGATACCATTCCTTAATGAAATTGTAAGTAATTTTCATTCATTATTATTGAGTAAATACGTGCGCAAAAAAATAAAATTATTCACTGAAAATTGCATCTCAAGGAATCTTTTACGTAATGCAAATTTTCTCAAAAATCGGTTTTCAGAAGAAAGAAGTTAAAATTAATAATTTAAATGCCCAAATCTATCTTAGGACTTTTGCACGAGGCTAACAAGAGAGAAAAGCGCGCGGGTTGCAAAGCTTGTGCAACATCCTCATCTTTGCTGTCTGGTGAATACAATGACTGTGTCTATCATTTCTAGCTATACCTGACTTCTTAGCGGCTCTCTGTTGCTGCGCTGCTTCAACACAGGCGGCTAGCAAATATGCTATTTCTGTTGAAATGTTTGGGCTGACTGCGATTATTAATTTTTATGACATATTTCAAGCTAAATGAGCCAGTTCTAATAAAATAACAACAATAAAAATATTAACATAATTTCTTTTTCTTTGCAGTGAAAAACTGGTTGTTGCACAACACTGCAATTTGACCACTAGCCGCCACTGGAAGCAAATATAATTTTTGGTAAACTAACTCAATATGTTTGGTATATTGGTTTTTAGATTAAACAACGGTGAATGATCACGATGCACAAAATGTATTGTTTTAACATATCATCGATTTTTTCCCTTAGTTTCCCACCTTCTTTTGAGTAAATATGTGTGTGTGTGTGAGTAAATTTGTCCCCTTTTCTCTCATTCAAAGTAAACAAAACTAATTTCCTTTTCAGAAAAAACAGGCAAAAGGTTCTGTAAATATCAAGCTTTTTGGGAAATTTCTGGCTGTCAGATTTAGGTATGCGATTATAGAACCGATTTTCTTGCAAAAATTATAGCTGATAAATCGCGATATTGTTCTTCAAATAATTATATTCATGAAATTTCATGTACTGTAAAGTAATTTCGTTACACCCTCACGGGATTGCTAAGCGCAATGTATAGCATTATACAAAATTACTACTTTTTCCTCTGGCTATTTTTTTTGTTTTATTTCCCCGGTTCCCAGCTGTTTTCTTGGGTACTCAACCTTTGAAAAATAGCACATAATTTGTATCGTCAACAACACTGGCTTCTTTCTCTACTCTATCTACCCAACATAAGCTTCTTTCTGCGTTTTTGTCTTTTTGGGGAATTGTAGCTAACATCGGCATTTTTTGCAACATAATAATTATTGGCAACCATTGGTGTATCTTGGTTTTTAGCCTACTACGTTATTTTTTCATTTCTGAAATAGGCTTATTAGTTGCACTTTATCGATAAGCATTTGTATTTTTTGCGCATATACTTGCCTATTCGTTGTTTAAAAAACAGCGAATGGGCAAAATAAAATATGCAGAAGTGTTTAAAAAAAGTATCGGATATATAAGAGAAGATTTTCCTAAATCCTGCATTATCTGCAGTAGGCGATTATAACATTTTTAGATAGTCAGAACATATTTGTAAACCTTATAAATTATATATTTAATATTAATATGCTTTCAGAAATGGAGTTTCGTAATACGTTATATTTTGAAAAAAGAAAAAAAAATATATATACATATAAATTTTGCATCTATAATGTAAATGAATGTCTTTTACACTTTTGCAACTCATAGACAATTTTTTAAAGTTTTCGTGTGCGTTCTATGCCTTTCCTAACCATGTCTTTTTTGTGTGTAACTTATAGTGTACGTTAGTGAAAAATAAATTTACTTTTCTGGTGTAAAATACCAAATTTAACAAGAAATGATATTCAGAGGTCCGAAACTTTTAAACCACAACATTTTTAATGTAATTTTTTTTTGTATTTTACGAAGCAGGAAGTGACAGCTTTTGTGTTAATAATGCGTTTTTTCAGAGGTATGCTATATCGATATAATGAACTTCATCCACGGATGTCAGTGAACTGAATTTCGAGGGAAGAGGAAGGTCGAACTATTTTTATTATTATTTTTTTTTATTTAGCGTTTGTGGAACAGAACGCAAACAAGTTACCATGTTTACTTATGGCTTTGGTATTTACTAAAAATATGCAGGCAGGGGGAAATACCTGGGCTCTTTTCCTCCCCTCACAAGACGAATAACAATCATCAGTATTTTGCCAAGAAATCTAAATATCAATCAATCAATCAATCAATCAATATATATTTCGCCAAGACGCACAATCATACACAAAAATGAAAATGAAAGGATTATTCTCACACTTTTACAAGTTATAAAATTAAAAATTATGGAAAGCAAAAAGGATGCAAAATCATTTACTGACACGGGAGGAAACAGCCATATTTGAAAATTTGTTATTATTGAATTATTTACATATTGCATTTAGGTTTTAATACCCAATGTGTTCTGTCCTCTTTTTTTCGGAAGTTATTGTTTTTGGAGGTATTTCATAAAATTAAATCAATCTCCCTATTAACGCTAACTAGTAATTAATAGTCTCATGCCTGTTTAAGCATCTCGTTTTCTCTCTGTGGTGAATTAATAATTGTTAACTGTCTGATTATTATGACTATTATAAAAACAACGCTTTCTACTTTCTGCCATTTCTAACTTATCTAACGGAATCCCAAAATTTTTGCATTAATTCGATGTATACAACTCAACGACAGTTCATAAATATGTATTATAGGGAGTAAACTACTACCATCACAAATTAATATTATTCTATATTTTATTAATATTTGGTAATACATCACTATCATTAGGGCCTTTATTCAACTCAATGTAGAGAATCAACGAGAAGGCTTAGCAAAATTTGTTTTCGTCCCGGTTCATAGCATCCATAGACTTAGACTTGAGCTGAAAGACTTATACTTTGCATAGTTTCGTTCATTCCTGAAGATTGAATCTTTGAAATATTTTCCCCTTCAGGATCTCCTGAGGTACGAATTTTGGGGTTGGCCTTCGTCACCCCAAAACATCTATTAATAGCGTTGATGTTCTATTTTTAATGAAGTTCGCCCCGGTGCTTTGATTCGATGATACCATCCAGGGAACACCTTTGGAGCACCACTACAGCATTGCAAATTATCTTACTGAGTAGGAGGGAAAAAAAGGGTTAAGAGAAAATTAAAACAAGAAGAGCGTTTATAGTTCTTCCTTATGGCCTAAATTTTGAAAATTGACCCACGACCTATGACATCGTATTTGCTGTGTAAACGGCGGTGACACAGATATCATCGTTGTTTAAATCCCTTAACAGTTATGGAATTCTCCAACCATTACTTCGTTTTATTTTGCTTTGCACTTTTTTGAAATTATTTCAACCCATTTTCTTATGCAATTGTTATATGATGAGGTTGTTTCCATGGGCTGACTTGGTCTCTTGGTATGAAATCAAGAATTTTCGGTACTCGTTGTTGGTTACCCTCACAATGTTTCTTAAACAGTGGGATATGCAAATTTTAGAACCTATAAAAAGAGATAGATGATTCTGTTAATTAATCGGAAAATTGTCTAGCATAGTTTCTACTTGCCGAATTAAAATCTGTCCATATTTGTATTACTTCGAATCGTATAGAAATTGATTCAACATTTCAAACGAATAGGGAGAGGGTGCTTATACAGATACATATCCACGTGTCCTGCTCCTTAATCATGTACTTTTCACTCCTTTCATGAACCTTCTCCCCCTCAATCCTTTAATTTTTCCCCCATTAGTATCAAGCTCCCAGAATATTTTTCTGTGTGAAGACACATTGTGCCATTGGGGGGTCTGGGTTTGGACCTAGTAAGCTAAGCTTAATATTTCTGAGTATCATTCTAAAGAGTTTGAAGCCGGGGTCGAATCTATACACTTCCTTATCAAATCAAATAGCATGGTTACTGCTTTTTCAAAGAAAAATCAATACTTAAAATCGGTAGATTTAAACAGTCAATTAAATATGAGACGTGCGTTAATTTATTAAGTTAAATCATATAACAAACAAAATATTGAATAAACAATATTTCAATTTATAAATGAATGAAATATTTAAATATGTTACAAAAATTCTTGCATGTTATGCACAAACCTAATTTAAATTTAAATATTAAAAATTATATCTATGCATACTTAATAGCATTTTATTATAGCCAGCCGCCTAATACAACCTTTGATCAGCATCTTGATAGCGCTACATACCATGACTTTCCTTGATCAGTTGAATCAAATATATGTCTCGAATCGCGTGATTCTAGCACAAAAACAAAAAAATAAAAATAGGCCATTTCTGAAATAAAAATAAAATGCTAAAAAAGAAAAAAAAAAAAAGGTATGCACTAACATCCTTATTGAATTCTTTGATATCTCGTCACCACAATTCCATGCCCGATTCTTCAATCGGGTCTTTGGCGCAGTATAGCCCAGATGCTCTTGCGCCATAAAACACCTAAACAAACAAACAATCAATCGGGTCAACTTTCTACCCCTGAATTCGATGAAATCAAAAGCCTTGGCTCTCCCGTTTCGGGGTTTGGTATCTGTAATTTTTTGAGTGAATTCACACTCTCTGTTTTCTGTCCTCCGAACAGTTCTCTTCTGCGAAAATAGCGCCACAACAACATTCCCTTTATTCGAAATACGGTGTCTAGTTGAGGAGATAACACCTTCATCACGTAATCACGTCACTGCCGTGGGAAAACAAATTCCATCGGAGAGGGAACATTACCATTTTCATTTTTAATAAGTTCAGCTGAACTGAATATTGACAACCGCGTGACTTTAGCCCAAGAATGTTCGGAAATAAGCCATTTTGTATAAAAATTTAATGAGATGCAACTAGAGAGGCGTTAATATTGTTTCTTCCCGAAGTTTCTAGTCTTAAGTTTCTGTCTAGCCGTCGCGTCGTTTGAAATACGACGGCTAATTGAAAACATAACGCCGTTATCACGAAATCATGTTATTTTAGATGATTTGTTAATTAGTAATCAGATATACCGTAATTAGTTAATTACGAAACAGCGATAAAGTTATTAATTAGTAATCAATAATGACTGTACGTAAATTTGATTTTAATATTATGATCTGGCAACAGTGCGAAACGTTACAGAAAATCGTGACGTGATTTAAGTATTTTATAATATAGATAAATTGTCGACGCCTTAATATTGAAATCCTATTCTACGCAGGTCCTGTTGTATTTATACGTTTAATGGAAAATAATTTAGTTTAGGAGATTGCAATATATATAATTATATGAGGGTATACCTTATTTAGAACTACTTCTGTGTCAGTGATTTATGTTTCGAGCAAATAAAACCAAAAACTGCTAGTTTTTGTACTATATTTACTAACCTGGCTGTTGTCATCAAGGCTAACCCACGCCCTATTGAGAATTCTAACAAATCTGTAGTCTACCGTGCATTAGCGCTCAGTTGACGCGTGATACCGTTAGCAGACGGGTTAGTCCATTGCAGTTTAGGGAAGGCCGTCTTGGAGGAACTGGTTTTTCCCGCGCGAAAAACCAGTTTCGGCAAGACGCCCTTCCCTAAACTGCAATGGACTAACCCGTCTGCTAACGGTATCACACGCCAAATGAGCGCGAACGCACAATAGACTAGTGCTTCTCAATCCTTATGGGGCTGCAAACCGGTAATTTTTTTTAATTAGACGGGGGCTCGGTCCCAACAAATGCAATGTAAATACTTTCCATTCTTTGTCGAAGTTCATATATTAAGCTATTGTGAGTACGATTAATTAATTATGGTATAATCGTAAGGAATATTAATACACTCCTTCGATTAATATACACTTTGTTGATTGGTCACTGGCATTTGCAACGTATATGTAATTTCCATCAGTCTTAATGTACGGAGGAGGCACCGTACATTATTCTAATCGGTACTTTTTATGACCGGTATTCTCGAATGCTAAAACATATAAGTGTCTGAAAATTCTCAGTCATTTATAAATACTTACATATTTACAAATACACGACTTGGTCATTGGCAGTTCCTGTGCAGACGTCATTTAAGAGTTTTGGGTCCGAGCTTTCCGACACATTCCCGGCTATTATTCTCCTCAAAATATTCCCACGATAAAATATTTATTCATTAAAAATGCATAGAAAACTAAAATGACAAATTCCAAGGAAATAACTCGCTGCCCGGTATAATTGATGTCAGGGCCCAATATCGGGCTGCGGCCCGGCGCGCAGTGGGACGTAATCTAGGTGGTCAAAAGTCTAAAAATTACCCAAGGAAAAGTTAAACAAAAACAAGTGCAAACACAAGAGTATTAATTTTATTTTATATAAATCGAACACTACGCAGATTAAATCAAACAACAATGTCAATCAATCAACGTTTATTGGCGTAGTGATACCAACGCCGATGGTATGGCGTGATTAGATGGTGAAACGTTCGAAAGAAAATAAATATTTCTGCCTTCGGTGGGACCTGAACCCACGACCTTCCACTTGCCGGGCTATATATACGTTCGTATTTGTTTATTTATAGCTGCGTATTTGTTTCTTCGGATAATTGAATACCTCGCTTAATCGAATAATATTTGCTGGAACCGTCAATATTCGTTTAAGTGGAGTCAGCTCTAATTGATTGGATTTTTATGGGTGGGAAAAAAAAAAAAAAAGAAAAAGAAAAGCGAATACCACTGAAGATTATTGAAATATCCGCAGAACGTGATTTTCTATTCACCTAGTAGCAAATGAATTTATTTATTTATCATTCATATATATATCTCGATGAAAAATCTTGCTGTCTTTACTACTCTTTTAAAAAAAAAAAAATAATAATAATAATTTTATAACAATTACCTCTTTAAAACATCTAAGATTACTATTAGGTGTATAGTATTCTAATGCTCCCACGTATTATTCTACATTGAGTACATTTCGAGCTTCTCTTAAAACAGTTAAAAAAATAGTAATAAGTTTGCCTAAAAAAATTTACAATTATAATACATTTTTATTCAACATGATATACAATATTTCGTGATACATAGCTTGAGCAGTATAAAAATTATAGAAATGTAAGAGAAGATCTATATTAAATTATTTTAAGTTTTGAAGTTAGAAATGGAAGAGAATATAAAGCCGAAGCTTGTTACGAGATTCTCTTCCAGAATGCGGTGATGTTGACAAGAAAAAAGGTAGATTTTCGTATTTCTGCATTATCCTTATTTTAAAGAGTTCGGTTGTTGTATATCTTTGGCAGAAGGACGTGAAACCTTAAGAACAGACTAAGCGTCGTTTTTACGAATTAATGAGCAAGAAGTATTATTGTTATTTGGGATTTCAGATGGGCCTCATTTGAGAAAATTGCGGCACACGCCTGGATAAAGCTTACGAAATTATGTTTATCAAGATTCAAGACAGAAGTGTATCTGAGAGTCAACATATCTTATCTGAAATTTTGATTCAAAAAATGTTAAAATGTTTGTAAAACAAACGTTAATTAACAAGTTAGTTGTACTATTAAGAGTTACATATATGAAATTATACTATTGTATAAGAGATTATATTTTGAAAGTAGTGTAAAACTTGGATCCAAAATACAGAATAGCTTAAGGAGGAAAAAGAGAGTTTCTATCCAGCAGGTGTCACAATTTTTCTTTAGGGAAAAAACGCAAATGTCGTTGCTTCTTTATGGCGCACATTTCCGAATATATTTTAAGGATAAAAGTTTCAGGAAAAACAAAAGCAATTATTTTGCGGATAAAAAAAAACCTAAAGAGCCTAAATTGACATTTTGTGAGAGATCAGCTGGTGTTTGAAAATTTTGTGTCTCTGCTTTTGTATCTGCGCAGATATTGAAGAACGTTCCTTTTTTATATATTGGAGTGATAAGTACCTGATAGAGGGAAAAAATGTTCAGTGTTAGTAGGAGTTCCCAGGTTGAAAAAAAAGGTTATATAATCAGTTTATCTTTGTAATGAGATGTATTCGTAGAAAGTGTCCGTAGGAAGATCCGGGGAAATGCTTGGAAGCTCTGCTGGAACAATCGACTTTGGTTTCTTTTTGTACAGCGATTGCTTCCTAGGTTGCAAATTCAGTTCTTCCCTGTTCCTACAAAATGATTTTAAGCCGATTCTTAAATATTTTTTTAAAATATGTAAAATAAATCGTAGAGCTTTACTTTAAATGATTGAAAACTCGTTACTTTCTAATCGGAAAAATAATGATTTGACAGAATACATTCATAGGAAAATAGGGATTATAAAAAAGCAAAGTATTCTGGACATTTCCTTTTTAATTGTAAAATAAAATGAGGAAGTATTTTATTTTGCACTTAAATCCGCCAATTTGTAAACGCTGACAAATATTTTTAATTGACCTATAGGAGTGTTACTTATTAAAATAAATAATGAGCACTCTCTGAGAAGATTAAAGTAAAATTCATAGTGAAGAAACCTGTAAAAAAACTACATTTAGCACAAATGCTAATAAGAACAAAATGATTTCCAAAGTTTATCAGCTTGTGTGCGCGCATCGAAAACAAATAAAATTAAACTGAAGGGCAATGACCGCAAACACGAATCGCCTAATAACCACTCTTCCCTTTCTACACATAAAGATGTTTCAATAAGTATAATTTTGTTTTTTAAATATATGTAATAAAACTGAATAAATAAAATGTATCTTTATACATACTCAATTAAATTCATTTATTTTGCGTCAAGGAAAAAATGCACAAATTACAGGCAAAAATATTCATCCATCTTATATCCACACGATTCAGCGATCACGTGAATTCAACGTGTTCAACGAATTCAACATTTCAATTTAAATTCAACCACATGATTCAACAATTTGTATCAGGAAGTCTATATTTACCGCTAAAAAATTGAACATCATTGTAAATCACCAATATAATGAACGTAAATAGATATACAATGTATATTAACATTTTTATATAATATTTTTTATGTAATGTATATCTATTATATGTATATCATGCATATTATAAGTCAGTACGTAAATGTCATCATCTGTCAATAATATACCATCCATGTTATAAAGCACATTTCATTTTTGATCCTGAGGATATCATAAAAAAGGTAGTTAAAGTTTACTGGTGTCATAAGCTATGTAACATGCTTATAACACCAGTTATTGTGACCATGCAAACATGTTTCTGGTATACTTACTGCATTCAAATCCAGTGGCGCCCAAACTTTTTTCGATTGTCAGCGCCCTTGCTAAATCCAGGTTTTCCCAAGGTGCCCTATTTCAAATTCTGATAGGTACATTTAAGTAGAAATAAATAAAACACGCATTGAAGATAACAAAAAAAAAATTAATTAGAAAATTTCAACGAATTATAATTAGTGAGATGCTTTCGCTTTCTTTTTGGTTTTACGGCTCAAAGACTACAGTGGTCATGCTGCGCCGGGACCTACTGTTTTCCGAGGAATCCGAACCTCTTAAGGCCTAGGGAACCAAACCCCGGACTACAGTGAGCAGTGCGATCTTTATGAGATCTCTGAGTAAGCGTTCTTTTTGCACTGCTGGGAGTCGAACCCGGATTAGCCGCGCAATAGGAGAACGCGTTACCACACTGCGCCACCGCAGGGCCAATTAGTGAGATGGATGAGCCTGTTGATCGCCACACACTTTCTCAAATCGTAGAATCAAACTGGGCAAAATTACCCTCATTTCCTTCTTTACATTGATTTTTACGTGATACTTACTTAGTTTTTATCACAAGCCGAAAATTCATCTTCGTACAAATAAAATTATAAAAATTTTGTAATGTTATTTCGCGGCGCCCTTATAAGGAAGCAGCGGCTCCTCAGGGCGCCACGGCGCACTACTCTAATCCAACGAATAAAATGTACAAAAGAAAATATTCAAAATAATTATTTTAGATGTATGCAAATAAAACGAAACAATAGACCTAGTCACCTTATTCAGATGAATGGGATAGATAAGATCAATAACATCTTAAATCCCTCACATGAAGTCGATACTTTTAAGTTTTCTGTCAATCAATACCCATACAATTTATGTTTCTGGCAAAATATTCCGTTCATACAAATTTATGTAAAACGTGCTTTTTATTTCTAGTATGGTATTCATATATCGGCTGATATAAGAAGATTGGTTCATCGTTCGTGCTGCATTTTTCTTTTTTGTGCAATGACGAAACGCTAATGATGATTAATGAGTATAATTTCACTTTCTAAACGTGTAATAACATGCCGAAAACAAGTTTCAGAAATGAAGTCCCCACCTCTACTCTAATCGGCTAGGCCATTTGTGACGTCACCTCCCGTTATTTCTAACTGTTCAATCGGACTTCTTTTCGTAAAGGGACAGTAGGTTGTTGCGAGTCTGTGTGCTCTCCTCCATATATATATATATATATATAATAATAATAATAAATTAAAAAAAAAAACGGTATACCTGTTTCCAAAAATATTTTAACTATATGATCGTACGAACCCGATGCAGGCTTTTTAGACATACAGCGGACAAAAAAATATTTGCACACCTATATTGTGCCTCATAAATGAGAGTGGAAAGCAAATGTAACTAAATACTTTTAACCATTGGATTACTTTTATAATAAACATCCATACATGTGTTTTTTTTAATACTAGCAAGAAATAAATTCATAAAAAAATAAATAAATAAAACTCAAACTTTCATGCCAAAAAATTATTTCTACACTTAACAGCTAAATCAAAAACAAGAGATGTTTAAAATTAAAAGATGCTACTAGTACTTAGTATGCAAGCATGGATACAAGGGGGGGCCATGACCCCCAAAATATATTTTTTCACTGTAAAAAATTCCAACTTTCATGATAAATGAAGGGTGTTATTCCAAGACCATGGCAAATTCTGTCCTTAACCACCAAAGCCTGTATCCGCTTCTGTTAGTACGTATGTTCTGTCAACAATCTGTTAGCATTTATGTCTTTTGCTTTAATTGCAGGTTGCAATCGCCTAGATTTTACTAATTACCTAGTCGCTTCACTCATTTTCAGCCATTCATTGCTTGGCGTTTGCGCAAATATTTAGATCAACGACAGATGTTTTTCTGAAATTTGTTTTCCTTCTTTTCATGTCTAACAAATGCCACAAATTTTCAATAGCCCTTTCAAAGCGCTGTTTCGTAAGTAAATCCTTTTGAAAGTTACAAAGATAAACACGCAATTTATTTAACCGAAATAGCACGTAAATGTGCGTTTCATCTCATGTGAATGTATTACGAAAATGTGGGTCGTTTCGTATAAGCCCGACGTTGTGAGTATCGATGTAGAGTTTTCAAAATTATTGGGAGAGCCCATGAGCATATTACAAATGTTTATGCATTACGATATATGTAAAATTGCAATTATTTTCAAATGATTGCGGAGGGGGGGGGTCTCCGGCTCTGCGGACCCATGTAATTATGTCCATGGCGTGTTCCTGACATGACATAGGAACTTATACCATAACCTACGTCACGTTGTTGAGCATCTTAAAAACTTTTTTTGACCTCTAGTAAATTCATCAATCTCAGTTTGTCGTACGTTAATTTGTCACGATACGAATCCATCATGTGATTCGTCTCAGAGGCAGTTATTTATCACGCGCAAAAATACAACGGTCAATACAACGTTAACTAAGTAGGGTTTAATATTATTAACCGTAGATAACCTTAACCGAGTCCGCTTAAGGTATAACAACCTAATAATTAAGGTATAACGCTTAAGGTATAACAAGGTATAACAAGGTATAACAACCTTAACCAAGTCCGCGAGAAATAAAGAAATATTTAAAGTGGCCTGTGAGCGACCAAAGTTTGAAAAACACTGTCCTACGGTAATTCACAAATTATGGCAGGATAAAGTAGCTTTAAAAAAAATTATACGATTTGGCAGAAAAGAAAAAATTTGAGCCTTGATGTCTAACGGGAGGAGCTTGAGTCCCTAAGACCCTCCCTTTCTTACGCCACTGGTCCCAATCCTCTGTTATGTGATTATATAAAAATATCAGTGGGATAGCGTGATCTCAGATAGATAGTTGGTAATCCCAATTGTTGTTCACCATTCCCTTCTCACACCCATCCTGAATTATACAGTGTGTTCAGTTGGAAAGGTAACAAACACCCTGTATACCTCTTGATAGGAGCCGAGTAGAAATTAAAAAAAAAAAGGTAAATCTTTCATTTCCGGGGGCAGACCAAAATTAATAACAAAACAATACAGAGTTTCACCAGGAGATTCCATAACAAACAGTTATTTCGACATTGGCGTAAGTTTTAAAAACACGACGTTTCGGGAGCCAATTGCTCCCTTTGTCAAGAGAAGGCAGAATACCTTCACTTGCCAAAGGGATGAATATTTTTCAATTAAATTGATTTCTTTAGCTCTACGTACTCTTTACGTATGTGAAGTTTTATACGATAGAGCACTTTCTGCGGGATTTTATTTTCTTTCCTCCAATAGGCTATGCATATAGTAAAGGGTGTCTCAAAATGATTGGACCACCCTTATTAACTCGAATTCTTCTCAATGAAAGAAATTCGTTGGTATCTCATTTTATAGATTTTTGAATGCGACATCTTCTTATGTTACGAAGATTCCCGTCGAAATGTAAAGAATATGTTAAAAAATACGAAAGTATTTTTCTCTCTTATTTCAAACGGCACCCGAAGTATTATTTTATAACAAAAGAAAACCTATTTAATAACTATTCCCATGGGCGGATTTACCACTTTGCCCCCTAGGCTATTTTTGCCGCCCTAACTTTTACCGCCCTACTTTAACCTATTTTTTACCGCCTCTTCCTACCAGTCCATCCTTCCTCCCAAATCAGTGGCAGGAACAAAAAATTTTTAAAAAAACATGCGAAAAACTTTTGTATTGACAATAACTTTGTTTAAAAATAAACTCATAAATTGAAACATAAACATTAAACAATATTAACTTATATTGAAGTATTATCTCTTCTTTGTATATAATAAATCAAATTCAATTTTATTGAAATAAATTTTAATTTTAGCAAAAAATAAAAGCCTATAGAACACTGGTATTTAAATGGAAAGCATGACGTCTAGCTTTCTTCTCGGCAAAACATCTGATTATATCATCATACCACCATATAATGGTATAATCGGCAAGACATCTGATTATACCATCATATGGCATTGATTTTGTTATATCACACTCAATACACAAAATTTTGCCGTCTTAGTCTATTGGGGAATATGGCACTGACTATTCTAACAAGTCCAGCAAAGATTTTTTACGGCAAATAGAATTGGGGATATGAGGATTTAAATTTTAACAAATGCATCAAATCGTATAGCCTCTCTTCTGTGTAAACATATTCAAAATTTTGAGAAAAGTCCCTAATTAGAGGGAGAAAAAAACAGGAAAAAATGTTGTTCGTCAATCTTTATCTAAAAGTCAATTTTTTCGCTGAAGGCCTTTTTTAACCACAGCAAGACGTTAAAGGGAATGTTTCTTCCGCCATCTTATTAAGGCTGCAACCAACTTTCTGTGAAAAAAAAAAGATGATTTTTGCGTAAGGGCTGAAGACGACATTTTGTGAAATTGCAAAAACTAGTAATAATAAAATTACTTTAGATATTAAACGTTTTGTTTTGCGTTTCTTCTTTAATTTGTTCCCTAATTAGTGACTTTTATAAAAATTTGAATTTGTTTTCACTTTGGATAAACCGCGCGGTTCGATGATTTTGTTCAACTCATAATATCTGCAGTTTTACTTGCCATAGAATATCCGTTCTGATAGTGTTAGAAACGTAACTGAATAAGCTTTCTTTTAATGTAAAACAATACACAGAGAATAATTTGAACTAAGTGAAAAAAAAGCGCGTTTTGTATTTTTTAACACACTTTCCATATTTTTACGAGATTCTCTATGGCAGGGGTCGGCAACCTGTGGCACGTGTGCCATACTTGGCACGCGAACACTTTTGGATGGTATGCGGAGTGATTTTAAAATATAACTCATTGTAAAAATCCCATTTCTGACTAAGGGTTTTTATTCTCTAACTTGATTAATTATTAAAGTGTATCTTCTTAAATTACTAA
>QLNU02011220.1:42823-59147 GCA_006491805.2 Dysdera silvatica
CAAAAGGGTTGCAATTGGCGCTATTTTAACTACCTTTTAATATTTAATTTCTCGATTTCCATGGGAATATAGCTGCTAATTTTCATACATTAAGGATTTTAATGTGTCTACATTAAGCTCAATTAAATTCGTTAGATTCGGCATGTGAGCTCCGAGGAAGTGGGGGAGGGGTTACTTGTGAGTTTTCCTGACTTTCTCAGTCTGTAATGTAAATACGAGCCAATCTCCTAAAAATTCCTCCAATGAGGCAATCCTCTCTATCTCTCCAAGGGAGGCCGGCCGGTGCCTACACGCTTCCCCCTACTTCCCAAGTCCTGTAATGACTTGAGAAATTCAAGAAAAGTTGAATATCATATTCAAATTTAGCCTTCTTATAAAGACCGAAGTATAGGAGGGGGCAACATAGGGTGAAGTCCAGGCCCCCACCACAAATAATTAATAGGCTACGTATTTTTGTACGAGAAAAAGAGGAATCTTGACTTTGTGCCAGTGGAACTCGTAACGTGTCTTATGTTCAGTGTATCTATTGGATAAAGTGAAAGAAAATACAATGTTTCAGTAACGTACGCAAACATTTTATAAGGGGTTATGGGTGTACTAAGAGGTGGGGAGAGTTTCGGCAATCAAAATTTAATTGTATACAGGAAAATGGAAAGTCAATGGGGTTATGACTAACCCCTGCTCCCGGTGCTATTACAAATAGTTTTTATGTTACAACTACACAAGGGTCCGACATTAGCTGAAGCCATTCCTTCCCACCTCAACAACCAAGTAGTTTTTAAACACAAAAAGATAAAAATATTACTACTGATAGGTTGTACAAAAAGTGCTCACGAACTTGATTTACAACTTTGTAATAATTTTACAAAAGTCTCTGATTGGAGCATAGCTTGACTACCCTCTACAAAAAAAAAAGCGCGCTTCGGAACCATTGGTTAGTTGTAATGTCATCAATCAGATAATAACAATTATTAACGCTGTATTAGGGTAAAAGGTCACTAAATTAAAAATTTACAGGATGGTGCATAAGCATTACCAGAAAGTTGAGGTGGCGGGGCATTTAACCCACAAATCCAAAAATATTAACTATATTAAAAAAAAAAAATGCACAAATTCAGGCGATGGATGTCAAACCGCACCCCCCATCCCACTGTTGTATAGACAAATGATGATGTCTAAATGTTCTCTAGTGCATAATTTTTAAAAACTGAGGTTTTTTATATTTATTAATTAAGGAGAGATTTAAAAAATAGCGATATGCCGCCAATTCTAATAAACTGATCATTCTCGCGCGTAAGAATATTGTAAATTTTATTTTCGTTGTTCATAACACGGTGAAGATAACTTGTAAAGTCGCCAAATTGGGCTTACTCTTTTGCTGATAGTATAGAACCAATGAAAAGGTTATCTCGGAAAAATAAACAACCCAGTAGTTTCTCGATAGCGCCTATTGGTGAAACTGGTCCAATCAGTGAACAGATAGTTATTTCAAAAACGTTTCTCTAGTGCGGTGGTTTGAACTCACCCTGTATATCTATACAGTAAAACATTCCAACAACGATATCCGATATAACGATAAATCCCTCTACAACCATAATTTTTCTCGGTCCGTATAATAGTGTTGTAGAGAGGTTTTACTGTATAATGAACCCTCCTTATATAATATCGTTGTAAAGAGGTTTTACTGTATATCTGTCAGAATATCTTTAAAGAAACAGATTAATATATCTAACGAATAAGACAGTTTAAAATTAATTACTTTTGGTAATTAATGACATGCATAATATAAAAACTATACATGAATATAACGCATGTTTTATACGTACATTTATGCGTGTATATAGTTAGAAATTGAATTAGAAAAATTCTCTGCTTAGAAATTTCATCTCTCTAAAATTTTGTTCGATGATGCTTAAAACATTGAAAGCACTATCACTTGTATCATTGCTGTCAAAAACAAATCCGCTAAGCGCGTAGACTGCAGCTTGAGCATTAGAAAAAGATGGAGTCTACCTAACAGCTGAAGAATCTTCTGTACTTTTATCAATTTCGTTATCCGAAGTTTACTTTTAAATGTTTTATAGTAAAAGTCTTATTTTAAAGTAAACAAAAATCCTAAAATCCTTAAATATAAGTTAAAATTGAAATTAGAGAGGAGACTGTTTGTCTTTATAACAGTGATATTCTATATACAACATAAATTGATCCCAACTAATCGAAATTGTTCGTTATAGCGATGGATCCGTTACCTCCGTGCTCGTTATAACAGAGTTTTACTGTATTTTGTATTTAAAATCGTTTACAGTGGCAAGTAGTAGAACTAAAATTAAAATATAGGTCATTTAGAAACACAATAGATCTAAATGTACCATTGAAAACAGCTAAACTTAGCTTTAAAATTGATAAATTGATACTATCAACGCAGAGATGTGAGATCATGCCACTAAAATGTGCCTTTACACACTGAATGATCTCATAGTCAATCGCCATTCTTTTGATTTTCCTCGTGCCTGCAGTGAAGTCATACGAAACGTTTTGGGTGGAGTTTGATATGAGGAAAACGCTTAATTCACACTTTCCTCCAAAATGCGACTTTACACAATGGAAACCTTTAAACATCTTTTTCTAACTCATTTCTTCGATTCCAAATAGGCTTTTCTGTGATGTTATTTAAGACGACGCCTAATGTGACCTTAATAGCCGGTCAATTGTCTTGGCACTGATTGTACCAATCTAGTCATACACCAAAGTCCGACTAATTTTGGTCAGTTCAAACACCACCTAATGCATGGTTACGAAACGCTAATTAAGTTCAACGCCATTACGGAAATGGTTAATTTAAGTGTACGAGAATTTTTTTATGTCAGACGATATTTTAAAGTCTATTATAAAATTCCTCATATTTTCCCACTGTATAACTACTACATCTTCACACGGTATAGAAACATTCAAAACCTAAAGTAACAACAACACGAGAATATTTTTTACACACACACACACACACCCCAACTCGGGAATCGGTAAACAACACCTTTGTGAAATCTGAAGTTCTAGAAAATAATCTCAATTTATTTTAACTTTGCCCATTCATAAAAGTTGTAAATAAAAAAAAAAGAATATTATAGTAGTGTTTATTTTGAAGTATACAAAACTAATCATCATGCAAATATACGTGTTTGAACATAATTTTATAACTAGTCTCGTGCCCAGATTAACATCTGTCATAGACTGGTTCAGTTTAGGGCCATTTTGTTGACGATACTCATCTATGTACTTTTCAGTGCCGTGTCATTGGTACAGTCTGATGGACACTTTCTTCTTGCCTATTGTTTAATTTTAAATCATGTCGATACAATCTGAAAATAGACCGACACGTAATCTTCGAAATGATGAAGCTATCAAAAAATAAAAATAACAATTAAAACTAGAAAAATAGCATCATTTATAAATATTCTTTATTAAGACGCTTACTACGTCGTATTTTAGGCGACTATATTTCAAGCAGAACATGAACTTACCAAAAAAATTATCATACAATAATTACAGAATGAAATAACGACACTCAATATATATACATATATTCAGTTCATGTCTGTATGGTTAGCAGTGGATAAAACCGAAGTCTGACAAAGCCTGTGCTACTCAGGTGAAAGATTTCGATGTATAAGGTCACACTGAGAAACTAAAGAAATCTAATTTGATTATTATGATAAATTGGGTCTTACAAAATTCTTTCTTCTGCGAAAATATCGTAACAGCTAAATAAGTTGAAAACAATCAAATGAAGATGGGTATAACGCATTGCGCGTTGTCTGAACACCTTTCAGCCGCCGAATCTAGACAGGGGCTATATTGTAGTTTTTAGAATTTTTAATGCCATGGCAGTGTTCTTTCTAAGTGATCGTTTTCTTATATGAAACGGATAAAAAATTATTTGAGATCAATTATACCGGAAAATAGATTCAATGACTTAGCAATTGTATCAATCGAATTGAAGGTATTAGAATCAATTGCTTTCGTCATTTTTGTTAATGATTTTGTAGAAAATAAACACAGACGGGAATATTTCTACACGAAAGTCTTGGTACGTTCTCATGACAAAATTGGATCTTGAATATGGGGCTGGTGCAAAGGCAGGTTGTAATACAAACACTTCTTTCCATGTTCATGACTCAATGACCTGATTGAGCTGAATCTTTGGGGTTTCAAGCTATCGCTTATCTTTCACGTACTAGTTCACCTATGTAGAATCATCATGTTCATCGAAGAAATGATGGCAAACATGTAGAGTCTTGACAATCTGAAGTGACGTGGATCGGAACCACGTCGGATTATTGAAAACTCAGATTATTAGAAATAATAAAAACGACGAGGTTTTTTTCTATCGAGAATAACTTCTTTTGGAACTTTCATTGGGTATACAAATAATATAATCGGCATTGATTTTTAAAGAATTAATTTATTTTTGATTTAAAGAGACTCGTGAATTGGTTTTAATTTGAAATAACACTCGAGAACGAACCCATAAATTTGAGAAAAATTCGGATGAAAACGACCAGACTATCAAGGCACTCAATTTCTCAAGACTCGACTGTATATACTATATTAGGGTATTGTGAAAGAAGTATCGAAACAACTCAGCGAGATGAAAGATACTATTATCTGATGAAGGACATCTAAAGCCCAGCTGACGAGGAACTGGGTTGCGTGTATAACAACGGACAGCAAATAATAGACAAGGAAAAGGACATGGTATAGTATTGCTAAAGAAAGTTAATCTCGCCGACATAAAGAAAATATTTTTTTCCCTAAGAAATCGAAACTCTTGTTACTTTCAAAGATATGTCTTTCTGAATTTAAACGTCAGATTGAATAAAAGATAGCTCACAGTTTCATAGGCGTTTTCAGGGATATTTTGATACGTGATTAGCATCTCTTCGGTTTCTAAAGAGATTGTAAAAAGTCTGACAAAACGCATTTTCTGAAATATAGAATACAAATACAGATTTCAAATTTCTCTTTGAATAAATTGACAATACAGAGCATTAGCAATCGTAAATACAGGCCTTTGGACATCAGAGTGTACAACGTTCTACTTTGCTTCTTGTTTTTTTTTTCACCATTATTTTGCGGATTTCCTGGAAATTTTTTAGAACTACAGTTTATTTTGTTTGCTTAGTGTTTTTCCCAAACAATAGCAACACGTCAGAGGTTTGAAGTTGTAAAAGGCGATAAGAAATAATTTCCGACTTATACCCATTTTGTAAGATTTTGCAAACAACTATCCTTTGTTCGATTCCCAGTACTTTGTAAATTTTAATTCCTTTTTCCCCGTTAACAAATTTCCTGGTGAAGTGAAACGATCTATGACGCTTTTATTTCAATAGAATAAATGTATATTGTGAGAATAATGAAAGTGCAGTTGTTATTTCTATTAGGAGTTGGCCATCGTTCCAGAAACGAATAAAAGAAATATTAGAATTCGTACTATATATATATATATACCCGTATTATTTTCACCTTCGTTTGGTTAGTCTATTATTTAATTACAGAATTAGTAAATTATATTAATGTTATTAATTATAGAATTATTATAAATTGTATGGATGTTATTAATTACAGAATTAGTATAAGTTATAATTGTTACTAATTATATAATTAATATAAATGATACATGTTATTTATTAAAGAATTAATATAAATTATAAATGTTATTGATTATGGAATTAGTATAACCTATATAAATTTTATTATTATGGAATTGGTATAAGTTTATAACTGTTATTAATTATAAAATTAGCATTTTTGGGGAAAGGTTTCTAGTCGAGTATGATTAAGATAACCGGCGTCGTGGAGCATGCCTAGTCGCAGTCCGTTTTAAATATACACTCGTGTCCAAAATTAAGGTTACACTCAATATTATTTAAATGGGAAAGGTACATATTTTGCTTTTTAACTCTCAATGTGCTTTATTTGTAAAAAAATCATTTGACAGAATATTAAAGAGCTATAAACAGTTAACAGAATTACAACAAATCAAATTTCTTTAGGTATCCTATGAAGGAGAAAATATGATCAAAAATGGTACAAAAACTGAAGGTGTAAAACAAAAATTCGTAGAAAACAGAGTGAGGGTAACAAATTTGATTATATAAACATCAACAATCATTTTCTAATAATTTTTCATGTTTACGTGAGAAAATTTGTTATTCTAAATCATTTTTTTTACGAATTTTCGTTTTCAACTTACAACGTTTGCATCCAATTCAATCGTAGATTCTCTTTCATAGGGTGCCTAGAAAATTTTGATTTATTTTATAATTATATTAAGTATTTATAGCTCTTTAATTTTCTATAAAATGATTTTTTATAAATAAAGCACATCGGAAGTTACAGAGCAAAATATGTACCTCTCCCATTGAAATAACATTGAGCGTAACATTAGATGATAATTTTTTCTTTTTTTATATATGAGATATTATTACCATTCACAGGGTTAACACAATTGCCAAATGGTCGGCATACAGATCCACCGGGGCTTAATTTTGTAAATTGCTCCCAAAGAAAAGAATGATTTCACGGTGCCTGGTTTGGAACCGAACCTACGACCTCTCGAAATCATTCTTTTGTTTGCGAGCATTTTACAAAATTACGCACCAGTGGCTTTGTGTGTCGACCATTTGGCAATTGTGCTAACTCTGTGAAGGGTAATAGTACCTCATATGTAAAAAACAATTTATCATCTACAGCCCCTGAACAAAATTATGGAATACTTTTATTTTTTATTTAATTTCACAAAAGAAGGCCTGTTTTAACTCCATTTTAATTGCCTATTTGCAATCAAACAAAATGCATTATAGGCGTAGATTAATTAGATATAAATTAGGGCAAATTTATTTTCAAAATGTTTATTTAATCGAAAGTTACATCAAAATTCCTGAAGCAACAAAAGTATGGAATACATTAAACCTTTCGTCAAACGTATGGAATAATAGAATTATAGAATATGGAAATATAGAATAATTTACTCCTGAAATTGTGTGGTGACGTCATTCATCGTCATGACATGTTTACGGATATGTAAATTACAGCTACTTAAATCAACCCTAGCGCCGCCATACTTTCATTACAGTGGCACCTACGAGAGAATTAACGCAAGCCACGAAAACTCTGATTATTGGTAAGTTTAATTAGGGAGAAACATAAAAAAAATTACTAAATGCCTTAGTTGTTCCAAAGAAACTGTTTCTAAAATTATAGCAAAATTTAAACGACTGAAGGTGTCAGAAACCAAGGTGGAAGTGGGCGGCTAAGAAAAACGATTGAGTGAGATGATAGAAATTTGATAAAGATCATCAAAAAAACAAAAACAGAGATTTTCTTCATCAAGAAAGATTAATTCAGCTTGGAGGAATAAAGGGGCGGATGTTTCTGATAAGACTGCAAGGTGGAGACTGAAAGAAAAAGGTTAAAGGTTTCGTAAAGATCAAACAAAACCATATATACAGGGTGGTTATAATTAAACTTGGCCTATTTAGAGCACCCTGAAGCTTGAACCGTTCAACGGATTGACACCAAAATTGGTGCATAGACTATTCAAAGGATGCGGAAAAGGAATCTGCAAAAATATTTACTTCAAAAACGTTCGCTATGGGGCGCTTTTTAGCGCAATACTGCAAAAGCAACCTTTAAAATGACCAACACACAACAGGAATGACATTTTTAACATTTAGTAACACTTAGTGCATCGAAACATTTTAAATGAACATTGTGCGAGCAATAACAGTACGACAGCGCTGAAGGCGTACAATGAAAAAAAAAAGAATTTGCACATGCAGATAGTGCGTAAAGAAATATGACATTTAAGCAGCTGTTAATCGTGTACAGGACGATGTAATGGGTGTTCCTCGATGTGGCCGTCATCATTTATTTGTAACAATTCAAGCCAATGCAGAATGTGTTCAACAGCGCATCGCAACTAATCCTCCGTGAGGCTTTACATATGCAGCGTTATGGAATTCTTGGATTCTGCTAACATAGCAACACTTCCACAATAAACCAAATTCTTTAAATGATCCCACAACTAGAAGTCGCACGTAGTGAGATCCGGTGAACGTGTTCCAGTGATTAGTAAATGAACGAGGCTGGTAACACGCTCATCTGTGAAATGCTGGAGCAAAAAAGCTTTGACGAGACGTGCAACATGTGGGTGCGCACCATCTTGCATTGAAATGGTAGATGTAACGCACTGTCGTTTCTGTAGTTGCGGCAAAACAAACGTTTGGAGCAACTCACGGTACCTAATGGACGTTACAGAACATTTGACAGGGCCATAAACTTTTACAAGTGAACGATAGTGACCACATCGAGCAACCTTTATTGCATCATTCTGTACACGATTAAAAGGTGCTTACTTGCTGCATTTCTTTACACTCTGTCTGCATGTGAAAAATATTTTTTTTCCATAGTACGCCTGCAGTTGTCGGTGTTATTCTAAACCTTCTCTCTACGTTCTGAATTTTTCCGCTAGGTATGTAATGTTAACTGATGATGTTAGAATGGCAAATGTAAAAATGGCATGAAAATAAAATTTGTATTTGTACGCTGCACACAGTCTTATCTTGTAGCGCATAGTCACTTCACTACGCATACAGCACGTACCTACATATCATATTCATACATCTATCTCTCGCAGTTTGACAGTTATCAGCGTGTATAATGACTTTACTAAACCACATTAAAAACCGTGTGTGTGCAATGAAAGTATCGCCCCTACCCAAAGCTTCCCCTCTATGCATAGCTGTACGAAGGGAAAGCTGTCACGCAGGGGCATCCTGTAGCACTTAAACTTCCTAAATCACGATTTTTGCCCTATTAAGGTGGTGGAAAAAAATCGTTTCGTACTAACTAGCTGGTGCTTAACAACTTTGCAATTGACTTTTCCCCGTATCTTGAATAGTTTTCGAGATAGCAACTCTGAGTTCTGAATTTTTCCGCTAGGGGCGCTGCACGCAGTCTCATCTTGTAGCCCATAGTTATTTTACTATACCTACACATCACGTTCATACATATAACTCTCTCCGTTCGACAGTTATCTGCGTGTATAAGGACTTTACTAACCACCTTGTATAAAAAATAAAGGAGCTATTTCATTTTAAGTTAATGTAAAGCAAAGAAATAACGCAGGACATTTAGTGAAAATGTCTTTTATCTTCAAATTGTGTTAAGAAGTAAGAATAATTTGGATTTTAGTTGAGAACTATATATTCCGTTAACAGGCCGATATTCAACGCTAATTTTTGTGTTTTTCTACAAATTTATAAATTAACGATCATTAGTGTCTGCTTTAGTTAATCAACCTTCAAAGATTAATTAGTTTAGAAAGTGATAAAAAAAATTCTACGGCATGCATATGGTACATAAAAGTTGAACTTATAATTTTCGATTTAAAAAGCACAAATATATGAATGACACAGTAATGCTAAACAGTAAAGCTAATCTAAATCCCACACAGACATAGGCGTAATATGGCGGGGGCAATGGGGGGCCCCCTTGCCCCCAGTTTTTGTAGATAGGTGGCCAAATCGTACCCTTGCAATTTTGGGTTTCTGTCCCCTCACTCCCCAGTTTACTCTATATTTAACCCCTAAGGTACGTCTATACACACAGTAATTGTGAAATATTGTATCTTTAAATTAAATGTAAATGTTCAATAACGAATATTATTAATGGGGTTAGGTTTCTGTGCTCGTTTACAGATTGTTTGCCTAACTCGCTTACGAAGTGTATCCTTCCGCAGCAAAAAAACGGCTTCGGGTGCCGCGGGGCTGTTAAATAGGGAGTCCGCACTCCAGTTGTAATTTAGCTCAGTGGTCTCAGCTAATCAGTCTCGCAACACAAAAATTATAAATAGCCAGTTTACGAGGATGCAATTGTTAAAACAAAAGAATTCACGAACTAAAATTGTTACTTCAACTGCGCATTCACTGGAGCAAGAAACTGTGCATTTTGGTGAAAAAATTACAAAAAAAAGTAACAAAGAATAAATATACAAAGAAAAAAGAAAAGCCACGATAAAAATCTAACAACAAAACTTGAAGATTTTGAGAGGTCTCCAGAATTTTTTTTTTCATTTTAGTCTACAACCGTGTAGTAACTAGTACATCTAGCCGCATAGTATAACTAGTACATCTAACCTCATAGTATAACTAGTACAACTAGCCGTATTGTATAACTAGTACATCTGGCCGTATAGTATAACTAATACATCTGGCCGTATAATATAACTAGTACATCTAGCCGTATAGTAACTAGTACATCTAGCCATATAGTAACTAGTACATCTAGCCGTATAGTATAACGGGTAAAACCGTGTAGTAACTAGTAACCAAGTGTAGTAACTATTACAATGTTACTGTGAAACATTTCTTCACCGACGTGAATTATTGTTCATCTTATCCGTCGCTAAACCTTGAGTTGCCAGCCGGCTTTTTTCTCATTGAAATTTTTCTCAGATGCTGGAACTTATTTTACGGTAAATTAAAGTTATTGGCTACATTCATGTGTACAAAATTTGGCAAAATATCAATTGTGTGATTACAAATTCTTAAGTTATCAGATACATAAGCGAAAGATTCTTAAGTTCTACCGTTCATATTCAAATGAAGTCAGAGAAATTGGGCATAAGGAAAATCGAGCACCTTACAACCAATGCAAACTTCGTAATTTACAAAATTTGAGGAAATATATCGTTTATTACAAGGGTAAAAAATGAACGACAAACCTTACATGAACTTTCTTATTGCACATGGTGACACTCTAATGCAATATTATTAATAGGATATAATACATCGTGTGTCATCATAAATACGATGTCATTAATATAAATATCAGTAATAACGCCTGCAGACGATTATAACCGATATGTGGGCGTGATCAAATTACGATCAGTTTCCTCATGGGTAAATTGATGAGGAAAAGATCAATAATTTTTGGCTAAGGAAATGTAATTCACCTATAAATTTTGTTACCTACATTCCCTTCCCCCCCATCCCCCAACCCCCCATAATTACTATCACGCGCTTACGAATTGATGAAGTAAATGGCATTGATGGCAGTGCAAATTAATATATGATAATGTCCTTGAAGTAGAGATGCAAGAGCTTGTTTGCATTTGCCATTTCTTACACGTTTTCTTTTTTCAGTTCGTTTAGCTACTGTTCATTCTTTTGACCTTCTGTTACTGTTTATACTTCCAGTAAAAAAGGCTTTTGAAATAATTCGAAGACGTGAGCCATATTTAAATCTATATTCTCTTCATTACAAGACAGTCATACTTCCGGCCCGCACATCACTTATACCTCCGATAGGAAGGTGGAACACAGTGACATTACCTCCTATTGTTTCATTACACTTAGAAGCAGTGGCATAGCTAAATATTTTGCCGCTGGGGGCGAGTGACTGTCATTGCCGCCCACCCCTTATGGGATAACAAAACATTACAAATAAATTTTGTGTTTTAAAGGCTCATTGCCGCCCCCTTGCCCCCCCTTAACTACGCTACTGCTTACAAGTCATGTCACTTACAATGTTAGTCATTTACATTTCAATGTTTTACACTTACAATGTTAGTCATCACTTAGTTTAAAACACGTTGATAATTTGATATTAATGTGAATAATATAGTTTGTGCCAATGTGCCATTACTGTTTTCTGATATTCCCTTTTAAATGATAAGCAGGGTGTTCAAAACGATTGTACACATAACTCGGGGGAGAGGCTATCATCTATCGTTTTTAATTACACGTGAGATAAAAGTGTGACATATTTATGACACCATTATTTCGGCTTCTGTTTTCGGACTCACATTGTCAGTTGTAGCAAATTAATGCAGGTACCAAATTATAAATATAATCTATAAAGGTGCGCAGGGGCGACCGCCCGGGGCCCCGTTTGGATGAGGGCGCCAAACTGAAGTCAAGTTAAAATTTTTTTAATTGACCCAATAGTAGAAAATCTCTCTAAAAAGGAAAAGTTTAGAGAAATTTTTAGAGACATCTTTAGAGAAATTCTTTCAGAGACTTTTGGCCACTTTTATATGTTATATGGCTCACTGTGCATCTGTGAAAATCTCCTGTTTTCGCCGGAGGAGGAGAGGGAGGCGCCAAAAAGCAATCCATACCAGGCCGCCCGGGTTCAAAATCAACGTCGAGCCTCCCCTGAAGGCGCGTTATTAGAAAATTCAAATCATTTTTCCTGACTTGGTTTTTAAGTAACCTGGGTTGCAGTTCACGAGTTGGTTAACGGTATCGTTTTCATACGCTGCAGGCTACAAATACAAAACAAAGCCCAAGATTCCGCTTTCTAAGAATCAGAAAATCCGAGTTAGTTATCTAAAATTAACTACAGATCGAGAAAATCGAGTCGAATTTTTCAATGAAGCTTTTTTGAAAGTTCAGTAGGCAAAGCAAGGAAACATTGAGTTCCCATTAATTTCTTCACATAAAAACGAATACTAATACAGTTCAACGACGAGGAGATGAGCTCTAGCGAAACTGCCAATCAAAGCAGATCGATTTGTTTGCGGGGGGGAGTTGGGAAGTCTACGCGATGGATGGATAATCCTATACCAAATAGAATAGCAATGGCAGGTACCTGCACAAACTTGATAAACAAATGTCCCCGTATTGCTACCCGTACTCTATTCTGGTTAATCGACTGTTCCAACTTAAACTATAGCGTAACAACTCCTAGGGATCAACTCGCCAGCGTTAAACAGTACACTTACAAATCGAAAACAGATCAACTTTTTTTCTTTATCACGAGTCTCACAACGCCATTATCATATTGCATTACTAACACTGGCGTAGGCAGGGGGTGTTCATGGGGTTGTAACCCCCATTGCAATGAAATTTTGTATATTTAACATAGGAATATGTGAGTTGTAACTCTGTAACCCTTCCCATTAAGCCTATAACCCCCTTATGAACTTTCTGCGTACGCCTCTGCATACTAGCAACACCGTGTTGTAGAGCGTGTCAATGAGTTTTAGACAGACGTGAACTTTAGCTGAGCACAGTGTTGCCATTCCATGCCTTTGTTATTTAGCAGCTGCGCCATCTATGGGCGGGAAATATTTGAAAGCCAAGAAATGGGAGGAAATTTTTAAGAGCTTCCAGACAACTAACAGTAGCATGAACTGACTTAATGTTCACTTCAGTTGATTTCCGGAGAAGGACAGCGATATTTGTTTGAAACGCGTTGATACGTATTACAACTTTGTTGCTAGTATTTAATGCATTGTACCTAGTGCGGCGTCGATTTTCTCCTTTTATTGCCATATTTGAGAAAGTGAGAGCAGTTGGTTGGTTAGTTGTATTTCTATGGCGCAAGGGACATTATGCGCTAAACAATGTGAAACCGCACACATATAGTTAGGGAGATTTTAAGTATTACGTAAGCAATATTTTGGCCATTTCAACCCCCACCCTTATTAAGCAAAAATTAACATTGGCTAACACAGAAAAATAAGCGCAACGACAACCCCCCAACCCCAAGGTACTTACGTAATACTTGAACACTCCCTTAACAATGCAGTTGCATCTGTAACAAACCTTGGAGTAACTGGGAGGGGAAGCTGAAGACGCATAGCCTCCTTAGGAAACCGAAAATTACAAATGTATGTATGTACCGAGCATTGGGGGTTATAGAACCCCAATTCCGAGATTAACTACGTCACTGATAACAAAATAATTGCCTGAAGAAACAAACAGTTAAGATACATTGAAATGGGTCGCAAAATAAGTGAGAAAATGTGTGTTTAATTTTACGTCTCAAGCCTGCTCGGTGAATTATTTGGGGCAGAAAGTAAGGCTTAACGCGACCTCTAACCCACTATACGTTTACATTTTCCAAGCTTACTGAGCGTGCAACCTAACCCAGTGATTCGGAGTGAGTTGTCGTAACAATTGGACAGTAGTGGCGATGGTGTGCCCATGCGTTGTCATGAAGGGGACATGAGTTTTTTTCTCTTTATTAAACATTTTTATATTTATTTTAAAAACCTAAGAAAATAGTTTAATCAGTGTTTATTATAAAACTGACTTTTTTTTTTTACATTTTTTACTTTATTTTAAAGCTGAGTTGCATGATTATTTTAATTGAAACAAACGATGCAAAATATTATATTTATAACATAGTGGCAATTTAGATGTTTTATTTTGTATTTGTAAGCAAAAAATTAATCTATTTTAAAGCTAAAAATTATTGATATATTTTAAGGTGTTTTGTTAAAAAATTTTAATCGTTAAAGACGTTTTTATTTGGCAGACGTGGGGTGCGAAGTTAGCCATTAAAAATCATCACGTCACGCAACTTATGAGGATATTGTAGAGATTCATTGAGCATTTCTATGCATTATCTGAGTGTCTGATCTATCTGAAGAATAAATTAGGCACCGTGTGACGCTTCGTTACATTCCATGGACTTGAAGCATTACCAGGTGTCGCTCCAATTGCTCACCAAGTAGAGCTTTAGCCATCCTTCATGGAGATTATACAGATATACAAATATTACACAGTATCACAAATATTAGAATTTATTTATTTATTTATAACAAATATATTTAGGTAGTACGGATATAGTTTTTCAATACCGGTATTGCTATTTGGAAAGGCAAAATATAACGAAAATTCACATAAAATTTGTATATTCATAAAAATGTAGCTTACTTATGAAAGAAATGCTGAGTTTACACAATTTTTCACCGTATTTTTATTTAAAAAATTAAAACTTTAACAAGGGATAACTATTATCACTAGATGCTTTAACACAGGAGTTCATCAATAGGGGAAGTTCGGGTAAATTAACGAACTTAAGCAATACTTACGTTTAATTTGTTACAGCTTACAATTAGAACTGCAATTTTATCTATATTTAGTACACTATTAGTTAGCTTTAACCAAGAATTATTAGATTATTTTTAAACAAGAAAAATGAGCAAATACACTTTATTGCATTAGGTACAGTTTCCTCATCTTACCCTCACTGGTGGGTAAAATGATTTTTAAGGTGGGGTAAGATGACAAATAATTAAATTGTACAAAAATGGAAGTTAATTTAGGGATTTTTGTCATGTATTTCAGGGCTTACAAAAATCACATATATAATGCTTAATCTTAGCTTCTTTTGGATCGATATCAGAGCATTGGGCATGTGCCCATTCTCTGCAGAGAAAGCACTGAAACCATAGTTCATCTTTACCATACTCAGAACAAAAAATGCCTTCTCTCACTCTCTTCTTCAGAGAAACTATCGTCACTTTCTTGATAATCAATGTAAATTGATGAGTCGGGTGGTGTTTCATCCAGATCTTTTTTGAAAGCTATTTTAGATTTATTGCTCATTGGGAATTTACGTTTAATACCTGATTTTCTTCGCTTATTATTATCTTCATTGCTTTTTACATTTTTCCTTTGTTGTCCTTTTTTGTTCTTTTCTGTTTTTTCTATCTTGTAGAACCTTTCTAACAGGAGAACTTGTTATATAAAAAGAAGGTAATTTTTTTTTCTTTGTTTCCGCTCTTTTTGAGTTGCATGAGGCAGAAAAGGCAAACTTGATATTCTCTACATTTCTTCATCAGCAGTAGGAGCGGATTATATTCCAGCTATGAGCGATGGCGGCCTGGATGTGGTGGAAATTACTTGTAAATTTGCATGAGGCAGAGGAGACAAACTTGATATTCTCTGTGTTTCTTCAGCAGCAGTAGGAGTGAATGATGTTCCAGCTATGGGCGATGGTGGCATTGATGTGGTGGAAATTACTTTAAGATCTGCACTATCTGTAATTTTCGATGGTGTGAAGTCTATGTCATCAAAGATCTGGTAGTTGAGCGGCTCAATGCCAGTTGCTTTGAACCCATTGATGGCATTATTCAAAATTGCTGCTTTCATGAACGCTATACCGAATAATTTTGCAATATCTTTTAAGCCAATAGTCTGACCTGAATGACTTACGAGAAAATCAGAACAAGCATGGCTATAGGCTGTTTTAAGTGGACCGTAGATAGAAACGTCCAAAGGCTGTATTTTATGGCTTGTATGTGGTGGAAACCCCGTTACTGTTATGTGGTTTTTTCGACACAAGTTGATAGCCACCAATGTTACATGTGATGAATGGTTATCCATAAGAAGTGGTAAGGGATTAGCCTCGGATAGCCTCACCTGTGTAATGAAATGTTCTAGCCATTTAATAAAACTTTAAGATTTCATCCTTCCAGATTTGTGGCCGACTTCAACCGAGCCTGGAGGTGCACTTTCAAGATATG